>JANTPZ010010826.1:0-22117 GCA_025593235.1 Vachellia pachyceras | reverse complement strand
TGAACAATGTTATAGAGGGTTAAAATTCATCGAAAACCATGAATTATTTTTCCATGCATGTTTAGCACTCTAAAAGAAACAAAAATTATTTATGTTTGCATTAAAGTTTTGTTTACAATTAAGGATAAAAAAGTATAAAATATCACAAGAAAAGGCACACATACTGGTGTTGATTGAATTTTTATTGAAGATACTTCCGCACCATTATTCGCTTCCCTACCAGATTCGCAATATCTGGTAATGTCTTGCCTGTTTCATGATCAAGAAAATAAACTCTTAAATATATAATTATATCATTAGTCTGTATGTATGTAATTATCTAATTAAGGGAAATTAAGAATTTATAACATGATGGATAATACTAACTTTAAAAAACAAAAGAAATTTTAATCTTGCGATAGTTTTTTTAGGAGATTTCAATGTGATCCCAACATTTTATTTAAAACTAAATAAATAAATGTTTTAAATACTATCTCTAATTCATACTAAAAAAGTCAGTCAATTTTTTAGGAGATTAAAAAAGTTAATTAACTGATCTATTTATCATTTCTTTCCAAATTGATTTGCTTAACTTATAAACTCATGTACAATATAATAATACATATAAGTATTTCAAAATTTATGTAACAATTAAATGATTAAATTAAATTTTTTTTCCATCTCCTAAAAAAGAGTTATTGGATCAAATCTCAAATACTTGCTTAAATGATACGAACCCTACTACTCAAAACATGAATTGGAGATTCCAATATTTTTAATAATAAAATGCAAAATTATCTCTTCGTTAAATTCAATCAGTCATTATATCCTCGTCACAATCACTGATCAATGGTTGTTTAAGAAAAGGAAGGAAAGGAAAATGAATGCAACTCAAAGTAGAGATGATGTTTATATTAACAGCTTTCTATGAGAATTATATAGATTGTCATATTATTATCATTTAGAGGCCTCCATATTTTCCGTTACTATATGCACCAAGCTTCACTATTTTCCACTAAATCTTTTAGTATTATAAGAATAAGACCCCAAAAGATATAACCAGAGACAGACAAGCGTGTAGTACAAGCATGCATGGAGAACAGGGAGAGAGTTGCTAGACTTACCATTTGTAGGTGAATGGGCTTTCTTCTGTCTCTTTTTCTTCTCTGAAAATCAAAAAGGACACAGAGCTAAATAATAATAAAGAGAGAATAGTTTTTCCTGTCATAATCAAAGGTATAAACTAACAACTAGGCACCAATTCATTACCCGTCTCAGTAGTAGCCAACTTCTGCTGTGCTTCTTCCTTAACTAGTTGAGTCCTATCTTGTGAAGAAGCTGGTTCGTTCACAATCAATGACCCATCAACAACTTTAGATACATCATCATCATGACCAATTCTTGAGGCTTTTAAATGTAACTTCTCTTGGGAAGATAGAGCTTCCTCTACTTTTGTTTCCTCTTCATTATTCATTGACACCTTATGTTCCATTTTAGACTCGTTAGATGATGCTGAAGAAGAGTGAATCTTAGGACTACTAAGCGATATTGTTGATGGTATTCCTTCCATTTCCTTCTCAAAAGAAGCCCTGCCCATGAACAAAGATGACCGTTAATTCCATTCCTACAAATGAATGAAGCAATAGATGAGGGGGAAATAATCAAGGAACTCACTCGTCTGGCTTCACCACAAGCATAGATCTCGGGATTCTACTGGGTGGTCTAACTCTTTTGATGCCATAATTTGGATCACCATTTGTAGGGCAATTCTTAATAAGATGTCCTAAGTAAGAAAGGAAGCATCTAAGTACGTACATAGTATTGATACACACCATTTTGTATAAAAAATATTGAAACATTTTTAATATATACCTGGCACTTTACATCTATGATAAACATAGCCCGGTGGAAGTGTGCTTTGTTGTACACCTGCCCAACCACAGCAAGAATGAGTAAACATCACATTATTCAAAGCAGTAGATCACATAAGAAGGGCATTACAAAACAGGGTTCATGTGCATGTTTACTAGAAAGTTTTCACTTAGGAGAAACGTTGTCCAAGACCTTTTTTTTCAGGTCTAAGATTATCCCAAAAGGGTTAAAATGGAGAAATGTTGACCTATATGGTTAATAATGTTAACGATAAATACCAATTTTTTAAGGGTCAACATTACTTTTTAAAAGGAGTAGGCACCGTTATCCCTGAGAAAAAACTTTTGAAGAAAAGTTACACTTTAGCCCTAAAAATTAAAAAAAAAAACTAAGCTAAGAGGATCACCAGAACTGTGTCCACGTGCATCAAGGTCAAAGCCTAATGGTTCTTGTCTGCATACCAAAGAAAACGCTCAATGATATCATAAGGATGAATGCTTGACTTGATAATACTAGATAGTTGTATCCAAAACCAAAAAGAAATCAAAATCAAAACCAAAGTAAAAAAGGAAAAGTGTTTCTTTCATGCAGCCATGGAAAGAGAGAAACTCACTGCTGCAAATCCAGGGTCGGTATATCAACCTGGACCTTAATATTACTATCCATTGTTGGAATTAATTTGCTAGATGGAATAGGCTTTATATCAGGAATATCATACAGCTCCTTACAAAATTCATCCAATTCGTCAGCAACCTATCAATAAGTAATTAACCGCATAAAGAACACAGCTGAAATGTTTATAAAGAAAATGAAACGATAAAATAAGATACATACATGTTTCAAGGCTGAGGTATCCACAGCAGGGGCATCAACTAAGACCTTAATATTACTATCTTCATTAGAATTACTTTTCGTTTGAGGAACCTCTAATATGGGGTTGCTTGATTGAACAGACAATGCATTGAGACTTGCATGTATCTGATCACCTGTAGTTTTTTTAAAATTAAGAATCAATTAGGTCCTCTGTAGTCTTTTAAATTTTTATTCTTTAAATTATTTAAATTAATAATTATATAATTTGGCCAAAAGATCAATACAATCATTTGGTAATTAATAATCAATTAGAATAATTAGTCAATATTAAATATAAATTTAGATATAATCATATTCCATTTTCAAAAATTTTCTATTATAATCAAATTTTATAGCTATAAGATTAGAATTTCAAAATAAATAATATATATGTTTAGATACGTATTTTAAAATAGTATTATCATAAGATTATTATAATATATTACTTATAGAATATTATTATTTGTAGAATAAAGAATACAAAACTATAAGCATCTAATTATAAAAATCATGTGGAAGACTAGCAGATAAATTATCCCAAAATTGTATTAGACCTTAAAATAAATACCTGGCAAATTGCTTCTTCTATGACCCACATTAGTAGGTGTATGTGTTTTCTTCTGCAACACATAAACATTCCAAGGTCTTTTCTGCTGCAAACCTGACCGAAACCCAACAACAATAGCAGCGTCACATCATTCAAAGGTGCATGTAGGCACATGAATATTTTCACGGGAGATTAGAATAGGCTAAAAGAATCACCACTACAACGCCTCTTCCGTTCTCCAATAGGGCACCTGGAACCATATCTAGGAGCTGGTCTGCTTGCCAAAGAAGGAACTCATCAACATCATAAAAAACAAAAGAAGGAACTTTTCAAAACAAGTTTTAAAAAGTGGTTTGAAAGCTATAGGAAAGAATATCATCCATGATTTGTCTCGATTCTTACCCTTCGGTCTAAACATGTTTATTTTCAAATAAATTTTTTAAAAAAAAATTATCCAAAATTTCTACTTTTTTAAAACTTGTTTTAAAAAAATTTATAAAACTGTTTTGAAAACAAAGAAAACACAAAACTGAAACAAAAAGGACATTTTTGAGAGCCAAGAACAAAGGAAACTCACTGTTGCCAATCCAGCGCTGGGGTATTAACCAAGGCCAGAATCCTACGGTCCTCCTCATCTTTACTCATCGGTGGAACAACCTATTACCAAAACACCTCATTGGGGTTCTAAGGAATTCCACATCAAAGCAATGTTTTAAATGAAAAGCAAGTTAGAAAATTAAGGGATGCACTTGCGTACCATGAGAGAGGCATCAATAGCCGGTTTGATGCTCTTTATAGACTCAGTGTCCCCCATTTTCTTTTTCTGCAGAATGCAAAATAAATGGCAACTCAAGAATGAGTTTCTTGATAGGTTCGTAGGGACAGAATTGGGCTCCCACCTCCTCAAAGGAGAAAGAATCAGTTTCTTGAGACGCCCATCGGACGGAGCAAGGAGATGAGAATCGAGAATTGGAATTAACCTCTGTTCAGAGATCGGTGACGATAGAGCCTTGCGATGAGAATCACCAAAGGGTTGCAATCAAAGAAAATATTGAGCAACAGAGAAATATCCACCCAATCGGACTGCAAAAGAAAGAAAGGTAATGTATATTAACATAACAAACCTTGATGAATAAGAAAGGTAAAATCAAAAGTTTCCGGTGAGGATTTTGGGTACAAGATTCGAGTTCTTTTTTTCTTGTGGGTTGATACTGATTTTGGAAAGACTACATCGGAGGCTATAAGAAAAGGGGAAGTGTTGTGTCTGTGTGTGTGTGTGTGTGTGACAGTACAATTAGATGATATGAGAAAAGCGATTGACGTAAAGAGAGAAGAATAAGATCTCTTGAAATTCCAATGTGATACGGCAAGACTGATGGGGTAGATGATGTGAGAAAGGGGAGGGAAGTGAGAGAGGAGAGGCTAAGATTTAAAAAATAGAAGAGGTTGAGACATAAAATATTAATAGAAAGAATATATAAGATAAATAAGTAAAGTAAATTAAAAATTTGACCAGATGAGGACGGCCATGATTCATGTGGAATGTGAGATTATTTGTCAATTGTTATTGTTTTTCAAGAACGTTAACACCCTAAATAGCTTCTTCACACACATAACCAGCAAAGGAGATAGAGACAATACGACGTGGAAGTCCTGCACAGCTACATCACCTGAAAATCACTGCCTTTGAGTCTTTGAAGCCCACTTAAGTGTGT
This sequence comes from Vachellia pachyceras, assembly GCA_025593235.1. Lineage (NCBI taxonomy): Eukaryota > Viridiplantae > Streptophyta > Magnoliopsida > Fabales > Fabaceae > Vachellia > Vachellia pachyceras. Next base: position 17,152 of record JANTPZ010010826.1, on the reverse strand, counting down.
TGGCCATAACCACCCGCAGTTTTCCAAACTACAAGATGCTATACACATCTTCCGCAGAACCGTTTTGAAGTTGTGTGTGTGTGTGTTTGATAACAAAGTTGTCCCGCACGCAGGTCTATTTTCAAGATTGTCCATGCACAACCGTTTTGAAGTGGTTCATAATATTAAAATCTAATATTATTAATAAATAAGTATTAATTAAATGGTCAAAGAGTTTTATATTACTCAAAAGAAATTTTGATATGATTTTCATGGACAAACAGTCAAAGAGTTGAATATATTAAAGAGCAAAGTAGCACCCATCACCCTAAAGGACAAACAAACAGAATTACTAATTCAACACATTACATTAACCTAAGACTCCAATATCACCCACATAACACTTGACAAGATTTGGGAGAACAGGTTTTCAATTTTGGTATTGAAATGATAAAGAAACTAAAGGGCTAAATTATTAATGTAAGCATTAGCTTAAGGCCACGTTCAAGAGATCAGCAAAAAAGCTAGCAGAATATTGGTAAAACAGTAAAAGGAAATTCAGCCTCTAACTCATGGAACCATATTCAGCTAGACTTGCTCAATATCCCTAAAATAAATTGTGAACTGTTGAAGTTCCCCCACTAAAAACTGTAGAAAAAGGATTAGGATGCTAGATATACTTAGAGTGATAGATGCTGCTATAACCTTATTAAATTATATATATCTGTGTATATATATCATATTTTATATTTCAAATTTAGGTATAAATGTTAAAAATTAGTATGTCAAATTTATAGACAGTTATATTACTCAAACGATATTTTCACATGATTTACACCGTCAAAGATATTTAATTGGAAAAATTCTAATAAAAGACCTTTGAATTACTCAAATTTTAATTTATACCACTAAATTTAGCAAATCATTAATTAGATTGTCTGATATAATTTAAGATATAGAAATTAGGTCAAATTAACTCATACTCCTAAATTATTAGAAAAGGTTAATATTATTATTACTCCCTCCACGTTTGCCTTTGTATTTTCTTCTTCTCCTCCTTTGTCTTCATTCTCACTCTCTATGCCACCACCTTCACCTTCCCTCACTGTAAATCTTACTTTTAAAAATAGAATTCAAACATTCCCATATATCCAAATTTCATATATATGTTCTGTTTCTCTAAATGTCTTTTCAATTGATTTTCAATTGATAACTTTAAAAAAAAGAACTCAGTAAAAGAAAACAAGAGATGCAGATTACAGGGGAAGCAAGAGATGCAGATAGTATACAAGAAGAAAAGATTATTCAGATGCTGAAGATCTATTTTCAGGTGCAATATAACATTGACTATTGTAACATTTGTATAATCTTTTTGTCCATGTTGCTTCCTACTAATAGTTTAAGATTCCTATATTGATGGTTTAGATTTATTACTATTTGAGTGTAACATCTTTATTTTCTGATTTTTTTTGTTGTCATCTCCTTACATTCTTCTTGTAATTTTATTTATTGTTTGATTTTATAATTGCTAAATTGATGGGATTTGTAGTGGTTATAATTAATTTCTTTCTAATATATTTAGACTTTCTAATATATTTATATTTTAATAATATAATAACTTTTTTATATTTTTTATCCAGCACAGTCACTCACTTCCAACCTTTAAAGGGCTGGATAAGATAGGCATTCAGCATATCCGACACTTAATAATTTTTCTCTGATATTGAATGTTCATAATTCAGTACCATGTTATAAAAAGTACTTTAGCACCTAAAAACATTTATAGTATTTGATAAGCATTAGGTAAAAATTTATAGGTAGATTTGCACTTTTTCAAAATAATTTTATAAAATGGGACTTAAAATTGTAAAATAAAAAATAATGTTAATTAAAAAATATTTTAAAATTTAATATAATTTTAAATTATATTAAATGGTTTGTACAGATAATTAATTACTTAAATGAAATAAATTTCTTCTGAGAAACAAATGAAATATATATAAGATTAGAAATAATTGGAAGGACATAAAAGAGATGTGTGGAATATAAAATAGACTATAAATGAAAAACAAATTTCACCTTTGTTTAATATGATTCCTTTTCACTTGTAGAATAGCTTGCAACCATATTGTGCCTCAAATCACTAGAATACATTACATGCAGCCAATAATATTTTCATGCAAAATAACAAATTATGTTGAGTTTTGGCCTATCGGCAATTCAACCTTGCCTGAGTTCCAAAATATTCAAAACAGAAAATTAGAGAAAAGAGATTTTTTTTTAAATCTTTTTTTCTTTTGCCAGATAGAAGCAAAAGGATGTATTTTATGAATTTCATCAATGAATGAATATTGAATTAGATGTATTCTTGGTATTCATTTATGCATACACAATAATCAAGCGATATCTTCTTTGTATGAAAAAAATTGTAAGTGTGTATATCAATTGGTAAGGACGGAAATAGATAAGGCGATCTATCAGAATGAAGCATGTGGCCTGACATGTAAAAACTTGTATAAACTAAACTTTTTATAAGCTCAGGCCGTTTAGAAAACATATTTCCCTAAAGAGGTCAGGCCTAGGCCACTTACAAAATTTCTTTCTCTCAAAACCGATCTCCTTCGTTATCATTTTATACTCTATTATTATCATTCCCTATTACATTATTGTTAACAAAGTTCATTCAAATGAGTTATCTTGAATGTTCATTCAAATATCTTGAAGATGAGAAACTTTTTAATGAGTCACAGTTTATTTAAATGAGCATTGAAAACCAATCTCCAGTATTGTTATCCCACAATCTATTATTGTTCTTTCCTATCCATTATTATGATTATTCGAACAGGTATCTTTTTTTTTCATATATTTTCATCAAGTGATATTCAAATAACCCATTTTCCATTCTAATGAAATTTTCATCTTCGACTTATTCGAATATGAACTCAAGATATCCACTGAAATTTGTCATAATTCACTCGAATGGGTACTATGCTTCATTCAATTGAAATTCCCATCTTTAACTTATTCGAATATGACCTTGAGATATTTGCTGAAATTAGGGCTGAGCAATGGGCAGTACGAGCTAGCTCAATGGTCTAATCCATAGCCCACCCGTTTATTTTGTAATGGGTTCAGGCCAGCCCGTAACCGGTGTAGGCCCGTTTAAGCCCGGAATAAACGGGCCGTGCAAAACCAGACTGGGTTCATGAGGGTTACAGGCTGACCCGGTTTGCAATTTCCAGCCGGGAAGAAATATCAGAGTTAGTAGCTGGTCCAGTTCTTGTCCTCATCGCGCATCACCTTCAACCAAAGGTTATTCGCTCTGCTGAGTGACTCTAGGATGCTTCCATGACCTCAGGATAATCCAAGAGGATGAATCGTCATCTGGTAGCTGCGGGCCTGAGGGCGTTCCAGATGAAGAACAGCGATCTCATCCTGGATTAACGAAAAGGAAAAGAAATTAGCAACGGTTCCAATTTTGGCCAGTAAAAAAACAATAGAAAATTGTTAATCGATTTCATTCACGGTAACTGTTTGGATGAATTTATTGAAACTTGAAAGAGATGGAAGCCTACATCGGAATCGACAAACGAACTAGCTCGCCACCGCTTCCAGGCCAAACCAGAACAACCAGCAGAAGCAGATCTCGCAAGAGGCGGCGATGACTCCGAAGCAGAAGCGCAATACCATGGAACCACTTGGTTATCTCCTTCCTCCTCCTCTGCCTCGTCTTCTTCGTCGTTATCTTCATAACCAGAGTCGGCATCAAAACCCATATCCACCATCTTCCTCATCATTGTCGTGGCAATCAGGACCATCACGAAGATAATGACGATGATGATGATCAGGATCATGTTCTTGCTTCTGATGCTTGTGGGAATCGGCGGCACAGGTGTTATAGTGAGTCGGGGTGTGCTTGGGAACAGGAAAGAAAAGAAAAGGCGAGATTGGAAAAAAAGGGGGATATGTTGAGGTCTTCGGAATCGAACGAGGGACCTTCAAAAATAATGCCTCAAGTCCCTAATCACAGAACCAGACGTCAATTTCACAGCATGCAAAGTCGAACCATTATACAATATGTATTAATATATAAAAAATAATGCGCACACACACATATATATATATATATATATATATATAAACAAGGGGCACGGGAGCCTACGGGTCCTTGTCTGCATACCAAAGAAAACGCTCAACGATATCATGAGGATGAATGCTTGAATTGATAATACTATATAGCTGTATCCAAAATCAAGAAGAAATAAAGATCAAAACCAAAGTAAAAGGTAAGAGTGTTTCTTTCATGCTGCCATAGAAAGAGAGAAACTCACTTTTGCAAATCCAAGGTTGAGATATCAACCTCGGCCTTAATATTACTATCCACGGTCAAAATTAATTTATTAGATGGAATAGGTTTTATATCAGAAATATCATATAGCTCATCACAAGTCATCCAATTCGTCTGCAGCATGTCAATATAAGCAATTAACCACATAAAGAACACATCTAAAATGTTTATAAAAAATGATAAAATAAGACACATACATATTTCGCGGCAAAGGTATCCAAAGCTGGGGCATCAACTAAGAGCTTAATATTGCTATCTTCATCAGAATTACTTTTCGTTTGAGGAACCTCTAATATGGGGTTGATTGATTGAACAGGCAATGCATTGAGACTTGCATGTATCTCATCACCTGTAGTTTTTTAAAATTAAGAATCAATTAAGTTTATTGTAGCTTTTTAAAATTTTATTTATTAATTTCAATTTTAAATTAATAATTATATAATTTGGCCATATGATCAATACAATCATTTGATAATTAATACTCAATTAGAATAATTAATTATTATTAAATATAAATTTAGATACAATCATATTCCACCTTGAGAAATTTTTTATTATAGTTCAAATTTTAGAACTATAAGATTAGAATTGCAAAATTAATAATATATATGTTTAGATAAATATTTTAAAATAAGATTATAATAATAATGTTACTTATAGAATATTATTATTCGTAGAATAAATAATACAAAACTATAAAGCATCTAATTATAAAAATCATGTGAAACTATATAGATATAATAAAAGATAAGTTGGAACTGTAAGGACACGTAGATTAATTATCCCCAAATTGTACTAGACCTTAAAAGAAACACCTGGCAAATTGCTTTTGTGACGTGTATGCGCTTTCTTCTGTAACACTGACATTCCAAGGTGTTATATGCTGCAAACCTGTCCAACCCATGAATATTTTCACGGGAGATTAGAAGAGGCTAAAAGAATCACCATTACAACGCCTCTTCCGTTCTCCAGTACGGCACATGGAACCATTAGGAGCTGGTTGTCACGATTCATGAGGTTATGAAGCTTTGGAACGTCCCAGAATCCTTCAGAAAGCTCCCGAATAAACTTAAGAGTGCTAGAGAATGCAAGGACATTCTAGAGAAGTCTACACAACTCTAGCCTCAATATTTTAATATTTGCCTCTAGATTTTTCCATGTAAATATCTAGATATTTGTAAGGAGAATTCTAGAAGATGAATTGTAACCGTAGGATTGATTCAATCCCAACCGTCCATTAAGGAGGTGGGAATAGTAAGAAGGTGAGAGTTTGTCTATAAATACCTCACCCTTCCTCATTTGTAAACCATCCTTGAGTTCTCTCAAATTCTCAAGTTCTTAAGGAATACGATTCTCGCATTCTCCAAGTTTTCAAGTTCTTCCTTGCCTCAAGCTTTCTCTTCTCCCCAATTTAGCCAAGCATCCTTCTTTCCCTTACAAGTTAGGCTTACTTAGCAACGTCCAGTGAAGATTGTCTAAGTGCCGCACGAGTCGAAATATTAGCCCGTGACATGGTGGTCTGCTTGCCGAAGGAGGAACTCATCAACATCATAAAAAACAAAAGTAGAAGTGCAGGGCTTGTTTGTTTCTGTTTTGTGTTTTCTTGTTTTCAAAATTATTTTATAAAATTGTTTTTTTTTAAAAAAGGTTTTAAAAAGTGGTTTGGAAGCCATAGGAAAGAATATCATCCATGGTCTGGTTTAGTTGGGCCACCCAAGTCGAGCCACTCAATGACAATCATGTCAATTGGTTTGGTTTAGATAAATAAAAATAAAAAACTTCCTACTTTGTTTTAATGTTATTGATTAAATACTAAATCAATTTTAAATGCCAACAGTATAATAAGATGGATCTTATATTACTGGTTGCGCTATTATTAACCACTGAATAGAACCTGAATATCGTCCTTTGCTATTCAGAGATCAGCTAAGTAGGTCATTGCGAATAAGACGAATCTTAAAAGTAACTTTTAAGATTGCCAAAAGCTGCGTTTAACTGTTGGGGACTTGCCGATAGTTTTAGTTGTTTTTCTTTTTTTTTTTTTTTGTTTTTCCATTTCTTAATTTTCATTTGGGAAAATTGATGGTTTCTCCGTTTGATGACTTTTTCTCCGTTTAAGAACTTGAGTTCTCATTGAAACCTTATCTTCTGTCTAAATATGTTTCTTTTCAAATAAAATTTTTTAATACAATTATCCAAAATTTCTACTTTTTAAAACTTGTTTTAAAAAATTTATGAAACTGTTTTGAAAATAAGAAAACACAAAACAGAAACAAACAGACCATTTTTGAGAGCATAGAAGGAAGGGAACTCAGTGTTGCCAATCCAGCGCTGGGGTATTAACCAAGGCCATAATCTTAGATCCTCCAGCGCTTGAGATACGAATCGAATATATAGGTAGACTCTAAAAGGGAAAAGCAATATTTTATGAAGGTTGGCCTAGTGTCATTGTTTCTAATGTAAGACCAGTAAAATAAGATGAAAGCTGTATAGGAATATGATATATCATTAAAATTGATTAAACCAGTAGCGCTCTAAATATGGAGGGGGAAGCCCATTTTGAGAATAAAAAATAATTTAGATTCGAAATCGGAAGTATCAGGGAGTGAGTCAGAGGCCAGGAACAAGAGGAACGGTTTGTCATATTCTGGGGAAGTGATGAGCACTTGGGTATGCCGTTGACTGATTTTCTTTCTCTTTGCTTTTTTTGGGGGGCCTGCTGCATGAAGGTCATGACCCGTTCACTGAAACAGGCAAAAGTCACAGAGAAACAAAGGAAGGGGAAATTTGCGAGGTGCAGGCCTCGTGTGTACGGTTAGTGTCGTAGGGACAGAATTGAGCTTTCTCCTGCTTAAAGGAGAAATAATCAGTTTCTTAATAGTTTTATAGGGACATAATCGGGTTTCCTCCTTCTCAAAAGAGAAAGAATCAGTTTCTTGAAAGTTTCGTAATGACATCATTAGGCTTCCTCCTTCTCAGGGGAGAAAGAATTATTTTCTTGATAGTTCCGTAGGGACAGACTTGAGCTTCCTCCTCCTCAAATGAGAAAAAATCGGTTTTTTGGGATGTAATCCTCTAAACAAATTTAACCATATAATATATTCACGGTTAATTATGTAATTTTAATTCCTTCTGATATCATTTGTAATACCTTCTGATACCATTTGTAATTCCAAACAAACTAAATTCTAATACCATTTATAATCCAACAAAATACCATACATTTATACACAACTAATTATTAAATACTCAAGGTCCATGACAGAAAAGTTGTAAGTGAGACACTATCATTCTGACACATGGCACAAAAACTCGCCCACAAGCCACCACTAAAAGCCACAAAAATCAACGATATTTAAGCATATCCTTAAACATGCATACCCATAAATATTACTCAAATAGATATGTAACAAGTTAGAGATGATAAAAGACAAATTATTAATCATATGTCTAATATCATGATATAACCATAAGGATAAAAGCAAATAAAGTCTGACAATATATATTTCTCCTTAAGATAATCTAGCTACTTAACCTACCGTGATAACCACAATCAAACTGTTTATACCCATCACGTGTTGCAGCCCCTTTATTCCCCTTTTTTATTTAATATATATATATATATATATATATGAGGAGGATGCGCTGATGCTCCATTCACACACGTTTTATTGAATATATGTAAGCCATGTACAGAGGATGCTCCACTTTCTTTGTTTTTATATATGTATATTTAGATATATGTATCACTAATGGGTGGCGTGCCCCTTTCTATATTATATGCATATATATTTCCTTTATAAAGTATTTTGTTATCCTTTAAGATTTCTTTAATTTATATGGTTCACACTTAGATAAATTTTTTTTACTCAAGTGATTGCATGACAAATTATTTTTAAATTAATTATTATTTCAAAATAATAATTAAATATTTTAAATAAATAACTATTTCTCAAAAATAATTAAATCCTCTGAATAAAAATTAAGAGGATTTAAAATATAATATTATTAATAGATAAGTATATGGAGATTTATACAGTCGATAAGATAAATTTTAAAATATAATATTATTAACAGATAAGTATTAATTAAATAGTTAATTATCAATTTCCATATTATTATTCTCCTTGTTCAGCAAGAAGAGTACAATAAATTTTTAGAAATTTATATTACTCAAAATAAATCTTGATTTGATTTTCACATACAAACGGTGGAAGAGATAAATATATCAAATTATATATATATATATATAAGTTGTCGGTGAGGATTTTAGGTATAAGATTCGAGTTCTTCCTTTTTTCTTTTGGTTTGATACTAATTTTCGAAAGACTAAATCGGAGGCTATAAGAAAAGAGGAAAATGGTGTGTGTGTGTGTATGACAATACAATAAGATGCAATAAGAAAAGCGATTGACGTTAAGAGAGAAAAATAAGACCTCTTGAAATAGCAATGTGATGCGGTAACACTCTGATGGGTTAGATGATGTGCGAGAGGAGTGGGAAGGAAGGGAACTTATACATAGGAGAGGCTAAGATTTAAAATCTATAATTATATAAATATATATAATAACAATAGTATCAATGATAATGGGTCCGGTTGGAAACGCGCTAGATAAATACTTTTACGCAAGTCGAGGTAAATATGTGAAGGAGATTATCTCGTTTTACAGAAAAACACTGTTGAACGTGCTTTGAGCTCTCCTCAACGCTTTGTCAAACAAACTAAATATATTTTAGTTACCAATATATCTACCACTATTCTTAATTCATTACAGAAAAATTATGTCTCTGAACTCGTATTTATATTATCCATAAAATAAATATTAAAATATAATATTATTAATAAATAAGTATTAATTAATGGTTAAAGAGTCAAAGAGTTTTATATTACTCAAAAGAAATTTTAACATGATTTTCACGGACAAACAGTCAAAAAGTTGAATGCATTAAAGAGTAAAGTAGTACCCATCACCCTGATTTTATTTTTAATATGCACCAAGCCCCTACTTTTTTTTGTACAATTTTATCCTCGTGTTTTTATTTTGGTTTTATTTTAACATGTTGGCAATTTTTTTTAAAAAAAAACAAAGATCATTCCTCTCTCAACTCAACCATGCCTTCTTCCACTCCATCATTATTCGCTACCAGGTACTCCTCTGAGTCCTCTCTCTTCACCCTCAATTTTCACTCCAGCACACCAAATGCTTTTCAAAAAAATTTTGTTCACCTCACCAGCAGTTAAGTGTCACAAAAAAATTTTAAAATTCAACTAATAATTCCATAATTTTTCTTATCTCAAATAGCTTTTAAATATACTCTAAATAAATTTTCTCCCAAAACTATAATTCGAGGATTTTCAGCCTTTTGTATCGCCATCCCAGTGAATTGTTGCTTGCTTAGGGCTGAAATCAATTTTATAAAATAGAGCATTTTCTAAGCTATTTTTCATAATTTTTCAATACATTTTTTAGGTTTCTAGCATTTTAAATAATTATATTTGTCTAGAAATTGAAGATTCAGTTAAATATTAAATGACCTTAAAATTCCCACAAGGGTTATTTTAATCATTTTAACTTTAGCTGGACCTCAATCCATAATCAGTGTAATTTTCTCTACATTCCCCGGCCAGGGATCATTTTCTGATATTTTGGACATCATTTTCCAAAATGACCATAATGTCCCTAACATTTTTCCAAAAATGACCATTTTGCCTTTATGTTCTTCTAAATTGAAAAATGGCATTTATAGGCTTCTTTTCATTCTTTTTCACTCTCCAACCCCTAATCTCTTTGCGGCTTTTATTTTATCATTTATTCTGGTTACATAAATGCGGACATTACATTGTGGTTGTTCATGGTTAGAATCTTTTGGTTATATCATGTGCTTTGGATGTTTTTCTCCCTTTTAGAAGGAATTTTGAGGACAAAATTTTTATTTAGGTGGGAAGAATTGTAATATTTAAAAAAAAAGATGGACGGATCAGACAGTTGGCATGTGGACTTGGAGAATAGGGAGTGGAGAGATTGAGTGATATGAAAGTAAAATAAAAAAAGGCATGGCGTGCATGAAAAAAGGGTTCGGGGAGTGGGAGGAGTGTAAGTAAAGTAAGAGGAAAAAAACAAAGACAGAATGAAGCATCGGTACACAATACCCCCACCCCATTTGCTTGAGGAGAAGAGAGGGAGAGCCGAGAGTGAGAGATGATAGAGAGAGAGTGAGGGAGCTAGAAAGAGAGATAAAGTGAGAGAGTGTGAGAGGAAAGGGATATGAAAGAGTTATCTTCAGTCTAAGGTTCTACTTATGGAATCATTTAGATAAGTGCAACGATTTATTTCTTTAAACTTCTTTTATGAAAGTTGTCTTAAATATTTTTCTCTTTCTAATGGCTGTAATATTATGTTTAGTAGAGAATGTTTTGGGATTTAGATTTTTGTCCAATAAATACTATAAAATTGTAGATCTATTTTTATAACTAATATTTATGATCTTGTATTTATTTATTTGATATCTTGAGTATTTTACAGATTTATTTTTATTTAAAAAGATATGGTCTTTGATATATATGATATTTTTAACTAAGTAGAGGATGATTAAATAGTTAGATTAATCAAAGGATATTTATTATTTCTACTATTATATGATTTTTTAAAAATATATATCTATATATATATTTCTGCACATATTTTTATAAAAAGTTTATAAATCATTTTCTAGTGATATTTACCCAAATTAGTTGTAGAATAATTGTGGTCATATTTAATTTTGGATATTAATTATAAAAAATTGTTGGTGTTGCACAAGAATTACCGTTGTGATAATATTTTCTTTCTTGGCGAGAGGTAACCATTTTCCTCTCATTGTGCATGCTTGTAACATTTTGTGAGTAATTTTAAATATTTAATATTATGGAAAGTGCCATTGATATTTGATTTGAAAATTAAAACTATGTTGTTAATGAAATTGTCTTATGGGACTTATTTTTATAATGAGATAATAGGTGTTATATATATATATATCTAATAGTATTGTTTCATAATATTAAAAATGTTGCATTGAGAATTTATGAAATTGATCATGGTACATGACGAGTTATATTATCATTTGTTGATATATGAGGAAGTGGTAGATGTTGATTTGATGGGAAATTATTTCAGAAGAAATAAGGGGGTGACTTTCTTGCACAAAAAGAGGAAATAAGGTGTGAGCTACCAGGTGTACACTGATTAATCCTTTGACCTATTTGAATTTGATAGGATAATGACAGCCTACTATTATAGTAGAGTGAAAACCCATAGTTCGGTTTTATACTCTTCAATTTCAAAGAAGAACGTGAAAAGGAAGAAGAGATAGATATGACACTGGTGTAGCATCGGGGAGGAGGGCTAGGTATGAGCTGAGGAAGAATCTTTGAAGTTGTTATATTTTCCTTTTTTATTTAAGCTACGAATGCATCCGTGTTAGCTTTTTTGGTTAAAACACTCCCCCAACAATAAATAGTCAACATTGATAATATAACGATTGTCTAATTTTTCTCTTGTATTGGACGTTCATAAGTACTTTAGTATCACATTGTTAAAAGAAAAATTAAAGTATTTATAGTATTTGATCCACATTAGGTAAAAACATTTATAGGTAGATTTGCACTTTTATTTTGAATAATTTCATAAAATGGGATTTAAACTTGTAAAATTAAAAATTGTTTTAAAACTTAATATAATTTTAAATTATATTAAATGATTTTAAGATATTATTATTTAAATGAGATAAATTTCTTCTGAGAAACAAATGAAATATAGGCTAGAAATAATTGGAAGGAATATAAATGGAAAGCAAATTTCAAATTTGTTTTATATTCTTCCTTTTCACTGATAGAATAGCTTGCAACCATTTTGTGCTTAAAATCACAAGAAAATATCACATGCAGCCAAGAAGAACATCATTCAAGTCTTTTTGTGACCTTACTAGTACCGTAATATTTTCAAGCAAAATAACAAGTTATCAAAGAAGACATAATTAGGTACCTGAAAGTACCAACTCAATTAAACTCTCACCAGCAACATAATTTAAGTTTTTTTTTTTTTGTGACCATACTTACCGTTTTTCAAAAATAAAAATGTCAAAATTCGCTCTTCGCTTCCGCTTCCGCTTCCCTCCTTTCATCTCCCCTTATTCTAAAAGAGAAATTTCCCATTCCAACTAGCAAATGAAATAATATGCAGCATCCATTTAATGCAAGTTCAAGCGTTTGGAGTGGAATTAGCATTTCCCTTTGTTTATCAACCTTTTCTTGAGGAAAGATATTTATATTCCGGCTATGAGTTTAGTTCTTTAAGTTTACATCAAATTTTAATTTGATCCCTTAAATTTAAAAAGTATACTTTTAGTCATCTATCATTAACACTGTTAGTTTTACTTAACAGAAAATACTAAATTAGTCACTATTTTACAATTAAATGATATCAAATTTACTTAAATATTGATCGATGTTGATACCTTATTTTGATAATAACAAAAAACCCTTCAAAATGTTGTAGGATTTGGAGTTTGGTTTAAGCATTTAAAATTGGGTTGATTCTGTCAAATACGTTGTGAAACTCGAGTCTCAGATTTTGCAAACTCAAGTTCTGTAACTATTTTTCAGAACTAGATATTTAAACTGGAAGTTTGAAAAAGAAGTTTTGGTTATAGTTCAAAAACTCGAATCCTAAATTCCCAACACTTGAAGTTCCACAACGTGCAGAATAGAACTTGAAGTTTCTGCTTTAAGTTTTTCAGCATGTTATAGAACTCAAGTTCCGGTTTTTCCAAAACTCAAGTTTTAGGCTCTCTAAAAATTTTGCTTTGATAGAACCCAAGTTCCGACTTTCCAAAACTTGAGTTCCATAATTGCTCTGAAAACTTGAAGTTCAGACTCAAGTCCTCACTAGAAGTTTTCCAGAATTCGAGTTCCTGAGATTCTAAACTCGAGTCTTGAGTATCTTTCAACTGAACAGTTTTTCACACGTTTTAAAACTCGAGAGCTCACTTTCTCAACTTGAGGTTTTACAACTGAATTCAAAAGCTTGATATCCAAACTTCAAGTTTAAAACAAAAGTTTTAAAACTGTTTTTCCAAACTTTGATTGTAAACTCAAGTCCCAAATGGAAGTTTCTCAAAACTTGAGTTTTGTTTATGAAAACTGGAAGCTTTACTACATGGCTTTCAAACTCAATGTTTCAGAACTCGAGTTGCGATATCTTGAGAACTCGAGTTTATCTTTCTCTAACACAGATTTTGACACAACTACGCATACTGTCTACCAAAGCTTTCCTATTTCGTGCTAAGACATTTTGAATGTTACCTGCCCTAAAAAATGCACTTTAGCCCTTTCATTAAACAGCTCAGGTCGTCTGAGGATGAAGCCGAGCATTAATGTCTTCCGCCGTCGATAGTTGAACATCATTTAATGAAGCATTTATGACAGTTGAATGAAAGAAGCAAATGAGAGTAACGGCTACTTAACTTATTCTAACAGACATTCAAACTCTAAGTAATGGCTATTGTATATGGTCTCGACTATAAATGAAGAAGCTTTGAAGACATAAGAGAGATGACGAACGAACTTTAAATACGCTATTACTCTATATCAATACATTCTATCATTTTTATTCATAAATTCTTGTGAGCTTCAATATTTGATTATCTACTCTTACAAGAGAGTTTATTCTTTCAATCCTTATTGTGTTCCTGTGAGATATTCAAGGTTGGGACTTTGAATCAGTTGGGCAGTGATTGAACTGAAAAACAGAGTGTGAGAGTCTGTTTTGGTGCGCGTTGTAAAGGGGAGTGTGAATAAGGTGTGCCTAGATTGTTGTTGTTTAGTGGATTGTGAATCTTAGATGAGCTCTAAGGACTGAATGTAGGTTAGAAGGACTGAACCATGGTAAATCTGATGTGTCTTTCTTCTCTCTACTTTCACCGGTGACTTTGTTCCATTTCAGCGATTGAGTTTTTAATTTTTAAAAGTGACAACTTCACCCCCTCTTGGTCAAATCCTACACTAACAATTATTTAATATACTTTTTTATATTTTAATGTTTAACAATATTTTATCAACATTTTGTTGTATAATCACAATTTAAATTTGTTAAATCATCATTTTTCCTTTAAGTAAACCTAACGACATTAACAATAATGAACTAAAAGTGCACTTTAAACTTAAATGATTAAATATATACTTTAACCTTGTATTCTCCTCTTTTGTTGATTAGGAACCATTAGAATCCATGTCTAAGTCAAAAATTGAAGCACCCATGGCCATGGGTATAGAACCCATAAATCTTGTAACAAGAATACGATAGCCAAAGATCAGTCGAGACATTTTCGAACACTTAGGACCCCAAAAATGCACAAAGTATGAGAAAATAAAAAAGAGCACCATAAGCGGTAGAGATGATAATGAAGAAGACAGTTCGATGATTCAGTTCTGTGAAGTGGCAAGGAAAAACACCCACAACCAAATCAAATCTAAAAACTATCGCTTGTGTTCTGTTAAGCCTCCACGTGATGTGAGAGACAGTGGGTTCAAAGATGGTGGGAGTGATGATAGTCGTGATGACCAATGGTGGAGACTAGTCATCGTTGCTTTTGGCATCTATAAGAGAAAATGGGAAGATTAAGGAAGGGATAGGGTTTAAGATGAAGAGCAGGAGGGAGGGAAGAGAGGATAGTACTAGAACTTGAGAAATATTAACATTTTTTAAAAATAATAATTAATCAAAATGAGTATGATGACATGTGGATTAAAAAGATTTGATATCGAATGTTTTTTTGTCCAAGTTTAAATGAGTTGGTGCTGGAGTTACCCAAGTGATTCTTAGCAAAGGAATGAATTTTATGAATTTCATTAATGAATGAATATTGAATTAGATGTATTATTGGTATTTACAAATGAATGCACATTAACCAAGGATATCTTCTTTGTATGGAAAAAAAATATTCCAAGTGGATATATCCATTAACATTGATTTGGAGAAATATTTACTCTTGAAGAACCAGAAGCTCATGTGCTCTGATGAATCAGCAAGTAACAGCTTGTTGTGAAGTTTAAGGAAAAGAAAATAAGAGGAGAGAAATTTAAAGAGCAAAATAAAAGAGCTCTTATTTTTATATCGAGAATGCATCTAGTACATAAGTGATGTCTTATATTAATAAGCATGGATTTATAATATCAGAGTAAATCAATATCAATAATTACATGAGATAAAAAAGAAGTATAAAAGTTTAAGGGAAATATGGATATTTACATAATAATATTCATAATTAACATTCCCATTGGATCTCCATGACTAAACGTGTGTCTCGATAAACAAAATCCAACTAAGAATATCCCAGTAGGACAAAAATCTAGTAGAAGAAAAGGAGTACAATGTTTATGGATACACTTTCTAATGCTGCCTCATTAAAAACCTTTCTAGAAAAACCTAGTGGGACAAAACCTAGATAAGGGAAAAAGAGTACAGCGTGTATCGGCTCCCCTCTAGACCACGTCACTTGAAATCTATGAGCTTTCTCTTCCTAGTGACTTCCCACTCATCGAGGACGCTCCTATCAGAAAAGTCATCGACCTCTTGCTTGCCTTCTGTAGTTGTGGCGAAGGCAAACCTTGTTGAGGACTTTGGGCGGTGATGGTGGCTATGGCTGCGCATCTCATGGTGGTCAATGTGAACATAATCTTGAACGTAATTACAGTGATAATCATCGCTAGAATAGTACTCACATTTCCTTTTAGAAGGATGTGAGGTTTATGCTTTTCTTGAACATTGATCTGACGATAATTGCTCTCCATAGTCATGGCGGTGCCTTGTACTGATTGACGAAGGAGGAATATTGTTCTGCACCTAAAGAGGTAACAAAAATTATGAAAACTTTATCAAATATATTAAGCCATGAATCTGGGCATATAAATAAAATTTATTTTTTATCGTATATAATTATTAATATTCTTATTCTTAAAGTATATGAACCTATTTGTAAGAAATATCTCAACATTTTGCATCATGTGTATATTTATGTGTGTGTAATGTTTACATAATATACAGATGATAAAGTGATGAATAATGTTATAGAGGCTTAAAATTCATCGAAAACCATGAATTATATTTCCATGCATGTTTAGCACCCATCATATACTCCTCAGCTCCATCTCCTTGGGCGGTTTTCCACTCAAACTCTGTAATGTGATCCCAACATTTTAGGTAAAACTAAATAAATAAATGTTTTAAATACTATCTCTAATTCTTACTAAAAAAAGTCAGTCTATTTTTTAGGAGATTAAGAAAGCTAATTGACTGATCTATTTATCATTTCTTTTTAAACTGATTTACTTAACTTATAAATTCATGTACAATATAATAATACATATAAGTATTTCAAAATTTATGTAATAATTAAATGATTGAATTAGATTTTCTTTCATCTCCTAAAAAAGAGTAATTGGATTAAATCTCAACTACTTGCTTGAATGACACGAGCCCTACTACTCAAAACATGAATTGGAGATTCTAATATTTTTAATAATAAAATGCAAAATTATCTCTTCGTTAAATTCAATCAGTCATTATATCCTCGTCACAATCACCGATCAATGGCTGTTTAAGAAAAGGAAGGAAAGGAAAAATGAATGCAACTCACAGTAGAGATGATGTTGATATTATGCACATTAGCAGCTTTCTATGAGAATTATATCGATTGTCGTATTATTATCATGTAGAAGCCTCCATATTTTCCGTTACTGTTCCAGAATATAAGTTATTATATGCACCAAGCTTCACTATTTTCCACTAA
>JANTPZ010010824.1:0-15554 GCA_025593235.1 Vachellia pachyceras | reverse complement strand
TTTTCTCTTTCTTACTTTTTCTCTCTATCTCTTTCTTACTTTCCTCTTTCCTACCCACTTTTTCTTACTTTTTTGCCTCGGAATCCGTAAAAGCTATAACTTCCCAAATATAAATCACTTTTCAAAACCTAGGTTTTGCCTCAGAATCTGTGAAACCTAGGTTTCAAACTAACTTCCAAACAAGCTCTAGGAAGTTTTGGCTTTTACAGGTTTTGAAGCAAAAAGTAAATAAGAAAGAAGAAAGAAATAAATAAAAAGTAGAAAAGAGAAAATTTATTAGAAGAGAATGTGTGATTTGACAACAAAATAGATTTTCTAAAACTTATGTTTTAAACCAAGATTTTGTATCTAGAATAGCTTTTCTGAAAAATGTGAATATTTAAACAAAATATATATTTTAGGATAAAACCGTTTGAAACCAAACATAAATTCTGGAAAGTAAAACCAAACAAATTCTCAAAATATCCGTGTTTTTTTTAGTACAAAGGAAATAAAATGTTGTTATTTAATCAAGGTTGGGACCATATGATAGATTTTGAAATGTTTATATTGAAATTTGGATTTAAGAAAAAAATGGATTGGGAAGCATTTGAATAAAAATAAATGTGAAAACACCTCATGTGAGCAGCTTTAAACTATATATAAAAAATATAGCAATCTTTGACAAAAGCATGATATTAGGCTGTACATTAAGTTGTTCCTAATTAATAATTAAATTAACTAATTAATAATACTTAATAGCATAATGTTGGTTAGTAGTTAAATGCAAAAGAAAGAAAGGGCGCATTTTATATAGAGAGAGTCGATCAAATGACAGATTTTGTTTACCGAAGAAACACTAGTTGTATCAAGTTCTTTGTCCATCAAACTCTCTGGAAACAATAATCAATTTTACATGTGACTATATGTACAACTTTTTTATTTTTTATATTCTGCATGTGTTGATGGGAACGGTTCTCTGGTTTGTATAAGAAGAAAGATGATGATGATGTGTCCAAAGTACAAGTAATACTCTCCTTTAAACTTAATTTACCCCCACCTATTCATATATTACAGGATGAAAGTTAGGTTGACTGACGGATTTTCTGTAGGATACAATAAAGATCCTTAAATATGGATTGCGATCACAACACTTAAGTCAAGACTGTAGCTTCACAAAGTAATAATTTGGCTTTATCTATGCGTGCACTGAAAGAGAAAGACAATGGTTATGTTTGGCAAACCGCTTGTGCTATGAAGAATGTGTTCTGAGAATGCATTACAAGAGAGAATGAGTGTTTGGGAGAGATTGTGGAGAAAATGCATTTTGGGGTCAAAATGCATTATGAGAGGAGAGAGAGAGAGAAAAATCTCCTCGTACCCAGAATGCATTATAGGTTACGACCTAGATGTGAAAATTTAAAATTTTAAATTGTGACCTAATACACTTCAAGTTGTTACCTGAGACATTATAACTACTTTTTATCATTTTAGTTTCCCCTAATTTTATGATAATATAAAATAAATATATATGTACTGTTTAATGATATTTATTTTCTTTTAAGTCACATTCCACAAAAAATCACTTATACAATATTTATTTAAACAAGTTTTTATTTTCTAAAATACATTTCGGATAAAAATCATTTTTCAAAATGCATTCTGGTAAAAAATATTCTCCTGACGGTCATTGAAACAAATCTAATGAGTTTGATCTTGTTATATATAAAAATCTTATGTCCAAATGGAAAAATAAAGAGAGTATTTATAGTACATTGAGAGATATCTTAAAGTAGTATCTTTTAAAGTAATATGTCTTCAATAAAAATTTATGACAGTAATAACTTTTTTCGTCAACGGTTATATCTTTATAGTGTGCAGTGATATACAATTTTAAAATTTAACTCCTTGTACAATTCTTTAAATAAATTTATTATTTTATAAATAAATAATTTTTTAAAAATCAGGTCTCATCAACTTAAAAATATTCTAACGGTCTGACATGATTCATATTACTGTCTGTGCTTGAATATTCACTCCTTTATCAATCGTTTTTTTAAAAGGAAATCGTCCCCTTGGTCTGCTCAGTAGTAGATTCTAAATTATTTCGTATATTACACACAGTATACTTTTGTTGAATTGAAATGAAAAGTAACGCGGTAGAGAAGTATTTTTATATAAATTAAGGTAAATATATGAAGGAGATTATATCGTTTTATGAAAAAAGACTGTTGAACTTGCGTTTGATTTTTTTCAAATGCTCCAACAAACATGTCCCTACTTCGACGAATTAATTAGGTCCCATCACATGAGTTCTCATATATTCAGTTTCTTTTTTAAAAAAGGTCTTAATACAGTTTTTACTCCTTAAATTTGTCCTCATTCTATATTTGATTCCTCAAGTTTAAAATTAATAATTATGTTCTCTTAAAAAATAAAATGATCCAAATTTTATAAGATTATAGAGATCAATATTTTAAATAAAATAAAATTTAAAATACTAAAATTATTTATTTAAAATTAAGAAATCAAAGTAAGGGTTACGTTAATAACAGAACAGTTGCATTAACCCATTACATTGGTATTTAATAATAAGTTAATTGTCTGTTATATTAAATCCCATATTAAATATATATATAATATATAATATAAATTTGGCAGCGTGACAAAGGAGCCCATGTGATAATAAATAATAAAACGTGGAAGTGAAAGTGCGAATTAATGAGAAGGATTTAGCATTGTTAAGCCACTAACGATGTTTGGTATGCTTTAATTATGAAATAATTGATTCAATTTTCCACATCTGTGGAAAGTGGAAACTGGAAGTGAAATGCTAATAATAGTACGTGATCAGGAACGGTCGGGACCACCGTGGTCCTTCCTGGTCCCTTTCTCGTCATCAACCTTATCTTTTCTCTCTCCGGCAACATCAATGTAGTTGATGTAATTAATGAGAAATTGATTTAAAATTTGTATTTTTATATATCTTTTTTCCTAAAGTTGTGTGACATTTTTTGTATTTTTATTGGTGCACTGTTATTCTACAGATAATACAAAAATTGAATATTCCATAAACATTTTTTATGATTATCTAAAGAAAAGAGACTCGTGGAAAAAGCTGTGAGTTGTCAATTTAGCACTCTATGCGTTGTCAAATGTTATCTGGAAAAGGTAGATAGATTGTGTTTGACCTTTTCAAATGAGAATTATAATCATAATAATATATATAATATAGAAATATATAAAATTTATAATTAATCATGCTATTTATGCAGAATATAAATATCAAAATATAAAAAGTGCAATTCAATTTTTAGTAAAAGTGTGATTTATTCTCCACAGTCCATGTAAATAAGGTACGGAAGGCATGCTTATTTTAGAATTATCGTTTGAGTTTTGAATATAATGTAATTTTACAAAGTTAATAAAAAATAAAAACAGTTTGAGTAATTAGGATAATCGTGATGGATGCTAATTAGTGAGAGGAGATCCAAAAATATGAAGAGATGGGCAGATTTACCTTTTTTATTTTTTTATTCGCTCTTTCTCCTATTTATTTATTTTTTATAGTTTTAGGCCAGGTACTTTTACGTAAGTTGAGGTAAATATGTGAAAGAGATTATCTCGTTTTACTGAAAAACACGGTTGAACGTATGTCTAACTTTTTCAAACGTTCCTCCAAACAAACCCATTATCATGTGTATCAGATGCATTACGTTGTTTATACACTTTTTAATTAAAATACTCTAATTATCCTTATATGAATTCTATTTTACTTTGAAAATCGTGTGAGACTGAAAAAATGGACGTTGAAAAGGTAAATTTCATAATACTTGCAAAGTTGAAACATTTAGATTGGTCCTGTTTGACAGAATTTATAGACAACTCAAACATATATTTAACAGTATTTTTCTGTAAAACGAGATAATCTCTTTTACATATTTACATTGACTCACGTATAAAATACTGTTATTAGTGACGTTGGCATGAACGAGTGATTGTATCACTCTGAGCTAAACGAATCTTTACTTCTGTTGGACTATTCCACATACCCATCAACTTTATAGCCTCCTTTAATTTTCTTATTTTATTATTATCAATAATATTTACCATTCGCTATGCACACAATAGACTACTGACAGATTTAAAAGAGCTGGTTTAGTCAATAAACATCAAAAGTAAATCTATATATAAACATAGACCACCTAAATTATTATAATTAAAGTATGAGGTAAACGTAAGAAAAAATTTATTTCATTTTACAGAAAAATATTATTAAACACACGTTTAATTTTTTTAAATGTTATTTGAAATATGACGTAAAAGTTAACTAAGACAGTGGCAATGAAGACTAAGCATGTACGTACGGTATCAAAGGGTCAATCAAAGGTGCATGAAATGAGTAGAAGTTAACAAAGACAGTGGCATTTTTAGTCAAAAAGGTTGGGCCGAAATCGAAATGGGAGATATATATGTCTCTCCAGCAATGAACATGAGGGCCACTTTTGTTGTAGCAGCACACAACCTAATCATACACGTCGCCCACCGCCCTAGTTGAGGAGTAGATTTGAAAGGACAGATGTGAAGTCCCATATAAAACTTTTATCTGCAGAAACAAAAAGTCCTATGCAAAATAATTTTTTTTTTGAGGAATCCCATATAAAAAAAAAATCTACCTTCCGTTTCTACTTTCATTAAATTCTTTTTTTCTTTTCAATTACAAAGGGAAGGCTTGAATATTACACACAGTGTCCACTGATTAGATAGGGTATTTAGCATGTGTTAAATATTATCACAATCCGACCTAATCAAATCTCAGCAAGTTGCAGGTAGTGTCATTAGAATTACATAATTATCTTGAGTTAAATTATCAGAATAATCCGTACATGTCATGCTTATGCGCTATTCAAGTTCCACCTCAATTGACTATTAACCATTTCTTCTTTTTTTTTTATTCAAATGGACACGTACTAATGGTTTGGTTTGATGTTATAACGATAGAATCGAACTCATAACCTCCCACTTGAGAGATACCATACTATTAAGATGCAAGATTTGGGGTACTAGTAACCATTTCTATGTATTTATCTCGTGGAAAGTGCAAAAGAAAGTAAAGTTTAATTTGTTGGGCCATGTTTGAAGTGAAGAAACACGTTGGATTAGAAAAGCAAGTTAACGAGTCAACTTTTTTTGTTGTCTTTGGAGGAAATTCCAAGGATGGGAAAAAGGGATGCGCGTGGAATCGCTTTTCCTTTTTCCATTTCCCAAAAGTGATTCTGTTGGACCAAAGTCCAAACATGCCAACGTACTACTACTCATTTTGCTTCTACAAGGCACCTCTTGATCATCAATGAGATTCAACATTGCTGTTATTTTTGTTATTCACCTTTTGTGTTTTTCCTCATCCCTTCCTCGAGAAGTCTTCGATAAAAAGAAGGGAAATTTACCATTAAATTTTAGTTAAACCAATTAATGAATAAAATGTTTTAAAAATTGATAAAATTACCATCATGTTCTAACTGTAGATGGTCCGGTTGTTAATGATTAATCATTTGGGTCTCGTGATATGGTGTAACTTTTCACCATATGAAAAGAAAATTTTGTGTCCTCGGTATTTAATAATTATGGCTGCTGACATCACCAATCAAGTATATCTAATAAATGCTTGTCTCAAACAAGGTACGGGAACTCGGACCGGTGATTGAACCGGTCAAGACAGTGGTCAAGAATTAGTGGGTTAGATCGGAATCAAACCGTGGGTTAGACCGGTGAGAAATAAAAAAAATATATTTTAATATTTTAAAATTGTAAAATTGAAAGTTCTAAAAGTTAAATAGTAAATTGATTAAATCCATGCAATTCAAACTTGAAAATTCATCCTAATAAAAATATTGAAGGTGAAGGAAAGTAGAGTTTAACTTGGTTTCCACAATGGATGAGATCAGGTGAGAATGGAGCAAGTGCGGGCGAGTGCATCAACATAACAAAGGGTGAGAAACAATCAACCATTTTCAAGCATGGAAACCACGTGGCATAATATCACCGCCAGCTATAGAAAAGAAACACTCCATGCCGTAGTACTCAAGCAGTCCCTTTGCTTCAAAAATTGTAAAACGAAGCCAAAATCCTTCGCGCAACATTCAGTCCTGTAAAATCAAAAATATGTCTTTCACTTCTTTCTTAGGGTTCCTTCCACTTCTCACTGATGATTCCAAATCCCATTCACAATAAAACCACCACCAGACCCATCAAAAACCCCGTTCCTCTCCATCTTCCTCGTCTTCTTCTTCTTCCGGCAAGCTCCCGCAAGATCTGCCTCTGCACTTTTGCATCCAAGCCGCCTCCGCCATGGTCAAGTTCGAAGCCTAGCAGCTCTTGTAAGAATCGTCTAGGTCGGAGGAGTCGACAGAGAAGAATTATGTGAAATAGGTAGGTGAGAGTGGCAATGGCAGGAGGGAGGATGTGAAATTTGGATCTAAGACTTGTTTTAGATTTTTTCCCTTTGGTCGACTGTTAAAATATGGATTTGTGAAATTTGGATCTTTCTGTCTTCTTGGTGCAATTTCTGATAATACTCTTGCAATTGCTAGACATGTATCTTGGAGAAAAATGTAACTCGATCGACTCGCCCCACTCGGCAGGTCGACCGAGTCATGGCCAATTCACCGAGTCGACTATGACTCGGGTTATCAGTTAACTCGGACCGATTTTCCTGCCGAGTCGCCGAGTCATGGGCTGACTCGACCGAGTCGGTCCGAGTTCGTTAACCATGGTCTCAAAGGTTAATTTATACATGTGTAATTCCGGGCCAAAAAAAGCTTATGTATGCAGTGTAGGTACAAAATACTTTATTTTTTAAAAAAGTCCGAGCGTGATTAACTAACTATGATATTAACGGACAAGGTAAGATTTACTATTCTAATGAAAGTTATCAAACTCGGACTAGTGATCAGATCGGACAAGACAGTGGGTTAAGGGTTAGTGGGTCAAACCAGGGGTCAGACCGGTGATGAATAAAAAATGAAAAATAAAATCTCATAACACATTAACACAATCAAACTATCCAAAATTAAAAATTCCAAAAACTAAGTAGTAAATTCTATTTTTTTGCCAACGGGTAGTAAATTTTATAATTAACAAAATTACAATTACCAAATCAATCATATACTTATAACTTATGTCTTATATAACATTATTTACATTTTACAACAACTCTAATCCAACAATTTCTTAGATTCCATTGTTCATATTCCACTCTAATCCAACAACTTCACTTTCATCCTAATAAAATTTTGTAAAAAAAAAAGAGTGACCGGGTCAACCCAACAAATCGGCCGGGTTGGCCGGTTTGACCCGGTCACCTCCGGGTCAGGCCAGTTTGACCCTAACCCGGGGTCAAATAACAAACCGGACTAGATTGACGATCGGTTCACTGGTTTCCGATTCGAACCGGCCGGTTTGGTTGGGTTTCAAAACCATGATTCGACATAACTTTATTATTCTAGAGAAATGAGAGATGATTTGAAAGTGATAATTTGACCCTTCAGGTAAACTAAAAAAAAAGGTGACTTGATACCATAAAAAGGATGGAGTATTAAATAAAAATGGGATACTCTTAAGAATATTGTGTATGTTTGGAAACTCCGTTGGAAGAAATGAGTTTGCGAATTTCTAAATGGTTTTTATAGATTTCGAGATGGTTTTACCTTAACTTACGTGTACCGTTGGGAGAAATGAAATTGTGAAACAAGCACGTTGATGAAGTGGAATAATGTGAAGTATTGACATTGGGAAAGGAGCAAAATAATAGGAGGGCAGGTTTTATTCATGGTGTGCAAAAAGGGCGCCATTCCTGTTGCAGCAAGGCGCAACATAGGGCAAATAATGGTTCAACTATTGAACTCCTCATTTAAGTCAATTTATTTTTACTTCCTTGCCTCTTTTTTTTTTCAAGGTTTTGTCGAATAAAGTTTTTTTGTATAAACCATCCGGTATCCTGGGGCATCCTGAGTTTATTGCCCGCCCCAGACTAATCCGGACCCCCCGTAAGGAGACCTTACGGTGGTAGTGAGGTACCGATGGGACAACCTCTTTGAGGTTTCGTTAATTATCGCGACTGTCACTCCCCAGGGTTCGAACCCTCACCCTGAGAAATGCTGGTAGTAGCCCTTACCAACTCTACCAAACGTCCATTGATTTGTCGAATAAAGTTCAACGTCCATGAAAACTATCAAAATTAAAGTCACACGGTTGGCCCAAAAGATGGGATATATCTGATTTTTTTTTATTTATCTATCTGACTACATCGGATTCAAGTATTGTCGGATTCAATAGGAATGCAGTCAGGGGCAAAATTTCGGTAAACCCAATGGGCAACAAAAAATCTCTTTCAAAGTCATTTTCTGCATTCATACAAACTTGAGTTTAAGATTACATACTTTTTTTTTGTGAAAACACATGTATCATTCCATCAGAACTGATCATGTTTGAGAAAATATAGAACATTGAATATGGGCACATCTTCTAAGGGGGATTGTGATGACCTCAGTTAGCAATGTGCATGTTTGGGAAACAATTTTTCTCAACAATGCATGCAAACCAAGATAAAAGCATATTGAAATTTGTAAAAAATATATTGAAATCCGTAAAAAATCTTAAAATCCGTAAAATCATCTCTAAATCTATAACTTCTTTTTTCCAACAGATTCTCAAACATACAAAATATTGGGAGAGACTGATATTTTCATTTGGTCCAATCAACGTCGGCAAGATTTTATACTTGAGTGCTGAAACACTACTCAGTGACAAACTAGACCAGTATTTTGAAGAAGCCCACTTTGGCAGTGGGCCCATGTTGACGGCGATCGCTTGTTTTTGGGCCCAAGCAGGCTCATTATGGGTATGGTATGCCACGTAGTCAGAAACTGTGATTCATTTCCTCGTCCAGCTCGTAATATTTTATTGGAAAATATAAGTTGATTTTCCTCCTGTTTTTATCTATATATTAGTTGATCAGTTTGCAAAATATCTAGTAAAAAAAATTGGCCCATGTTGAGAATATAGGTTATGATCGATATTTAAAACTAGAATGTGAATGCGGGTAAATAATATATCAATAAATAACATTTTGAATGGATTAATGAATATGAATAATTAGAATATAATCAAAAGACACTTCAAAATTATATAGATTATTCATTAGAAAATTGTTAAGATGGGATGGTTCTATTGCATTATTATTAAGAGCAGCAGGAGACACTTGATTAACTACATTAATTATCTTGGATCCATCTAGAGATAAAGCCTTATTTATATTTCTAATAACACTAAATATAATGTCCATCATCATCAATAAACATTTGGGGTGTTTGGCAAAGTTTTTGAACACCCCAAAAGCACGTTCAACAGTGTTTTTCCGTAAAATAAGATAATCTCCTTTATACATTTACTTCGTAAATGGTAAAAGTACTTCTCCACCACTTTTCCAAACGAACCCATCAGCAAGTTCCTATATTATCCTCGGCGTCAACGGGCTGGTTATATCACGATCTTGGCAGTGTTTGGATCAGCGGCCCAAGTGGCTTTTAGATATCAAAAGCACGATTGGGCTATTTAGAGCGTTTGGCTTAGCGTCTTCACAGAAGGACTTTCGTGGACGAAGGAGCTTCTGGCCAGAAGCTAAGAGAGGGCACGGTGGAGTTCGCTGGAGCAATAAATCACGGTTGATCGAGTTCGCTGGAGCATTAATTTTGGTCATTATGCTATTATGCTTGACCTCCATGACGAATCTCTCTTCCTCTCTCATGATTCGTCTTCCTCACCTCAAATCTAGTATAAACCCAGAAACTCAAATCTGGTATCAAACCAAATGAGCAAACCCAACATCAAAGGTTCGAAGATTCTTTACCATCAACAGTGTGGTGAAGAATAAAGGTTTTGGAAAGAAAATAACAAAATCCAAAGTCAGGTCTAGAAATTAGGAAAGAAAAACAAAGAAACCACTCTACCTGAGCCCCAATTTGTGAAATTATTTATAGAAATTAACAGGATCAGCTCCAATATATCTAAAGCAAGAAACCATCCCAAATTTCAGGTCCTTCCTCTTCCTCTCACAACTTCTCCTTCGGTCCTTCCACATTCATCCCATCGCTCAGATCGGCGACAAAGGAGAGGATGGAGGCGTCGATGAAGGATCCGAGAAAGTGGATAGTGCGCCTAGGAACGGGGTAGGGTTAACGATGGTGTCGGCGTTCATGTTGAGGGAGAAAGAAGCTTGAGCAAGAGAGAGGGGAAGGAGTGGATGAAGAAAGTACGGGAAGATTTTTTAAAGACACGGAGAGCAGAAGGAAGAAGGGTGAAGAAGAAGACGAAACAGACCTGGAAAGAATGACAACGACGAAGGTGAAAGCAGGAAGAAGATCCAACACAGCTGAGGACAAAGTGGGAGAACTTAATTGAATTCTAGCATACATTAGTGTTTGCACCGCACAAGTATACCGCATAACAAACAAAACAATCAAAGAATGTGTGCCACTTAATAGATTCTTGTCATTTTTATCTAATTTATCACAAAAAAAAATTAATTCTCAGAAGTTTATCCAAACGGTTTTTTCTTTTTTAAAAAAGTTACTTTTTTAATGTTAATCCAAACATAAATCACGTTTCACTTTTGACTTCTACTCAGAATTCCTTTTCTAAAATAACTTCTATCAAAAAGTCACTTCTTCCACCGCTAATCCAAACGGACACCATGTCTATTTACATTTCCCCCCTATCTTGGCTTCCTTCTCTTTTAGTGAATATTTTAATTGTATGGCTGCAGCAGTATGGTTTTAACAAAGCACATATTTCATCATTTTGTTACTTCTACCATCTTTGGTTAAAAAAAATTAGATGAGCTGGCTTCCAGAGTTCATGGGGTTAGAGCATATTTCCAAATTCAAAGAGTGTTTGCAGAGATACTTACAAATTCCCCCATCAACATGATCTTCGTATTGGCAGCGAAATTTGAATTCAGGATTTTATGGGTTGTGAACCAATTCCTTATCAACTGAATCAATCTTTGTTGGTTACTTTTATACCAACTTAACATCCACTCAACTTTTAATTTCAAAACCCCATTAAAAATAAGTGAAGACTGATCCACACTTTATTGGTTTATAACAAAAAAAAAACAATTTTTGTTGATAGTAGCGATTTAGCTAGCTGTTAGTCCCACTGATTGGCCTCTTGTTGATTATCGTTGTATCATGGATGGGGATAACTTGAACATGCCTCGTGCAAATAATGGTAATGGGAATGAAGTTGCGGAAATTCTAAAACTTCATTAAATTTAAAACTTCATAATTAATTCTACAAAAATGGTTGAAGTGTTCTTGTTTCAAAGCTTAAACAGTCTTGTACCTGTGAACAAATACCAGAAAAAGACTTTCCCTTGGCCAATTGATACGTGGCATTATTTTCCCAAGACAATTGTATTTCCCAGATCAGCAACATAGATTATACAACAATAAAGCATTATCCTATCAGCTGGAGTCGGTTACATCATGGAGCATAACCATTTTAAACATGTATTAAACAGCTTATCAACTTTTCTAAATGGTGCATCTGCTGACATTATTTGAACATGTCCTATATCAGAAACATATATAGGCTATATGATGTGATTTTGGATGAAGGATACAAATCTCTTAAATCTTTAATTTTTGTTTCTGGCCGGTTGAAAAGCTGTGCATGTCTCGTATTTTACGTAAAACCTTCATGACCAAATCATTTCGTATAAAACAAGAAGCACGAACTGGAACATTGTTATTGCAGGCCTCATGTACGATGGAAACAGGCCTGCTTATTTGGAACGAAAGGGAAACAAACTCGATGAGTACTCAAATCAAAAGCAAAGCCACACATGATGTAAATACTGAATCATTTTAGAATTTATGTGTTGCCCACAACTGCACACACAGACAAGAACACACAAACGAATGAAGGAAGAGAGATACACGGCTGATGGATATGATTCGATCAGCACTCATCAAGCCTCGGGGTGTTGTGATCGTTACGGGTGACGATCCACTTGGAGATGCCAAAGAGTCCGTTGGCGAGGAGCTGAGGGACGGCGCCCAGGAAGAGGGGCGGCGGGACTGTGGTCAAGTCTGCGGGGCAGACGTCGCTGTGGCCGGCAAAGTAAGAGAACAAAGAACTGAGAGGAAAGTAACAAGTAATTAGATGTGGATCATAGAGAGGCAAAAGAAAGGCATATTACAAATAAAGGAATGACCTAGCTAGCTCAAGGCTCAACTAACAACATATGAATATACCTATAACTTCCATAGATGATGTAGCCCAGTAACCCATCAGTGTTCATACTTTCTCCGCTCTATTTTATAAATCATCTCTGTACCAAAAAAAATAAAAATAAATCATCTCCCTATTTTACTATAACTAGGAAGATATGCTTGCGTTGATAACTTTTTTTTTTTGAAAATAAAACATTTTTTAACTTATTAACTCGTAATATTATTTTTGGTAAAAATTTTAGGTAAACTGAATTATGAGTTCTAATTAGAGGCTCATCAAGTTATACCTTCATAGGCTCATCAAGTTATACCTCCATACTCTAAGAATCCTTGAAAAGGTATTTACAAATCACCTATTAATAATGCACTCATATCGGTGAGGCTTAAACTTTTTAACCGGCTAACTCATAATATTTAATTATCCACCCCGGATGGGTGGAAGAATGAATTAACACATTTTATTCAGTAAAGCTTTTAAATAGGCAATAAATTATTACCTGACAACCAAAATAATAAAAATGGTATGCTCAACTTCTAAAAATTAGACATGATTAACAACGGAGAAATTAAAATGCAGCAAACTCATAAATGGATAACATGCATACAATGTGGAAAGCGAAAATCAAGCAATGGCATGAGGTCTATCACTAAAGTCAATCCTATTGGGCAGAGTTGTACTGTGGCTAACCAACCCTCCTCTCCTTTTCCATTTTCATTCCAAAGAAACTGCACACGCGTCCCAAACAATAGGAACTACAAAAAAAAAAATCCCTGAAAATCAAAAAATTAACATGGAGTCCCAAGGGATTTAAGGGATATTATTTATAAAAGTAAAAAAAAGTAAAGTATGTGTTTGAGAATCCTATTTAGTTGTACTATGGTTAACTTATTTTGATGTTACTAATTTGTTAATGACATTTAAAGTGAATTACTCACTTGTCATTGGTGGTGCTCACTATGTCATTTAAGGCGTTTCTTGTCAAATTACACTATCTCATAATAAATTTTTTCTTTCCTCATTTTCTCTCTTTTTTATAGGGGTGAGCAACGGGCGGGCGGGCTAGCCCGTGCCCCAACCCGTAGCCCGCCCATTTAAATTACTTGGGTACGGGTATGGGCTAGCCCGTGCCTCAACCCGTTTAACAATTCTTAAACGGGTTAAGGAATATATGGGCGGGTTTTAACGGGTAATGGGCAGCCCGTGTAAAAAAAGATGAACAAATATCAGGCTCAAACTTCACTGATCCAAGATCAAGCTTCTGCTTCACTTCTCTAAGAATATCAGGCTCTGCAAAGGAAATTCATGAGATCTAACAACCAAATCCTCAGCAAACCAAAAGCAGAGAATAATAAGGAAAACAAGTGAATGAAGGAACTATAATATTGCTTCATGAAGAACATTACAATTAGACAAGGATTATCACACAAGAGACTTGCATCACTGGATCAGACATTTTCAAGGTATCTTTTCTTTCTCTTTTTTTGGGCAGGGGACTAGGCATCTGGTACCACCAATATGGATTGACAAATTTCCAAATAACATTTAAAACAATCATATTGATTACATACAGAAAAGAAATGTCGTGTTAATGTCATCAATATTAAAATGTGCGCAATCCAAAATAGAATAGCAACTTACCAACCGTAATTGACTCCTTTGATGCAGAAATTGGCAGCCCCTCTACTCCATCGTCCTTGCTCTCTTATTGGATATATATGTGACATAAAGATTCCCTCAAATCGTCATTTTTGACGAAAGATCATATTCCCAAATACAAATTATATGGCAATATGTGAAAGATACACGAAGAAATGCAACTGATCAGATATAACTTAGGAAATCGCATACTTACTGTTAAAAAGAATCGTCGAATGAATCTTCCTATCGGAATTGAGCCGCCGCGTTCACTGGGGATCTGATCGAAAAAGGACCAATCGACGGGAGCAAGGTGGTCGATGAGGGCGGAAGGTTGGAGACTGAGAGACTGAGAGAGAGAGAACTCTTAGCCGAGCTGGGAGAGTGGGAGACTGGGAGGGGAGCAATTAGGGATTTAGATTTTAGGGCACACTTCTTCGGCTGTTCGCGTTCGGCACAGGCGCACAGGAAGTCACGAAATGATTGGGAGGAGTGAAGAGAAATTAAAGGACGAAGATGGGGTGGCCTAAAATAAAGGAAAAGGAAGTGATCGAAGGCAGGGAAATGAGAATAGGTGGAACAATGTGATTGGATTAATAATAATAATAATAAATTGTAAGAGTAAAGGAAGGTGTTGTGAAAGAGACGTGATGATCCGAAGAAAACTGATATATGTATGGGCGGCGGAGCTGCTGATTGAGGGAGGGATTTGGGTTGGGCCTTTGGGCTATGAAGAAGGAAGCAATTTAAAAAAAAATATACATACGGGCGGGCTACGGGCATCCCGGTGGCATTCCCATAGCCCGCCCGTTATTTTTTAATTGGGCGGGTTTTTTACCCGCCCGTAACGGGCCACCATTGGGCGGGCCCAATCCGGAGAATTTTTTGCGGGTCCGGGCGGGCTGTACGGGTTACGGGTTCCGTGCTCTCCCCTAGGTTCTGCCTCGGAACCTGTAAAAATCATTTTCAAAATAGCTTCCAAACAAGCCCTTAATAAGTTCATGATTGAATTAATACGATGGCACGCATTTTCCCTTGTGTAAGCAAATTTTAAAGATTGAATTTCTACATTAATTAGAATTATAGAATATCTAATTAAAGCAACCTTACACCACTTAAAAAAGTTTAGATTTTATTTAGGGAATGGATGGATCATCTGAAGCTGATGATACACTAATTTCCTAATACATAAATGAGCCTTTTCTTTTCCTTTTCTTTGCCTACCCCTTTTCTTATTACATGCATAAATAAATGTTTTCCAAAAGACATGATATGTTTGATTTTTATAAGAACAAATTAAAAAGGAGAGAGAAAGCAGGAATGGGACTGGCTACACTCAACTTTAACTCTCATTGGGAAATACTAAGCTTTAGACTTTAGTCCTTTAATACCAAAACAGTTAAACTTTTAAGCAAATCCCTGCAACCATGACTAATGAACAGTACCACCTCCGAATAAGGAACAAAAATATTATTGCCATTTGTGTCTGTGACATCTTAAAGTATTGTCCATATTCAACCATCTGTAAGCACAGAGTTTTGCTCTCTTGAGATCACATAGCTACTCAAAAAGTCTCAAATGTCAAAGGACACACATCGACTACATATATGACCTTCACTTTGGACGAGTTTAATAGATATGGG
>JANTPZ010010823.1:0-14625 GCA_025593235.1 Vachellia pachyceras | reverse complement strand
TGGTATTTAAAAAATCTTAAAATCTGACAAAATGTTTTAAAATTAATAAAAAATATACTGAAAAAACATGTTCAAATCTGTAACTCTAATAAGAAATAGCATTAATGCTTGAGTCAGGGGCTATTTTGGTAGTTCAGGAGAATGCCAATAATTTAATGCATTGTTTATTAGTACGGCGTTTTGGGAAGTGGGCGCTAATGAAAGTCAATGGCGGGAAATTTTTGCGGGAAGCAGGGAAGAAGGGTGGAGGGACGGCGAAATCTGCTAAAATGACTTGCGGGCCAAGTAACGATAGCGAGAGATTTTTAAATAATGCCACGTAGGAAATGGGCCTACCTTAATTCTCTTGTTTTCTTTGGCCCAAAGCAAATGCACGGGAGAGAACACATTAGAACAGCGAAATACATCGTTGATAGGGTTAAAGCTAAATTATCGGCTTGGAAAGCTAACTGCCTTTCTGTGGCGGGAAGAATCACCCTTACCAAGTCCGTCCTTAGTTCTTGCCCTCTCTATCCTATGCAGGTGGCTAAGGTTCCTTTGACTATTTGCAATGAGGTCGAAAGGATCCAACGTAATTTCATATGGGGTTCTGAGAATAGGAGGGGTTTTCACCCTGTTCGTTGGGATGTGGTCACTCTTCCTAAAACTCATGGAGGGCTCGGGTTTAGGAAGTTGCATTCGATGAACCGTGCTTTTGGAGCCAAATTAGCGTGGAATCTTATTCAAGGAAATCACGACTTATGGGCTCAAGTCTTGCAGAGTAAATATATGTTTAGAAGTGATCAGAGTCTCTTGAATGTGCGACCAGGAGATTCTAGTCTGTGGCATTTCATTTGTGCTCAGAAAGATCTGATTGATAATGGCACTAAATGGCAGGTTAAAAATGGGAATATGGTGAAGTTTTTTTCTGACGTCTGGTTAATTCCTGGAAAGACAATCAAGGATCTGTGCTATAAACCTCTTTCTCAGGAAGAGGAGAATTCTACTGTGGCCGATTGGGTCATTAACAATACTTGGGATTACCAACGTTTGGAAAACCTGGTTAGGAGTGAGGTCCTTATTAATCTTATCAATTCGATTCCTCCTAGACCTGATGCTGGGAACGATTCAATGATATGGGGGTTTTCTCCTTATGGTATTTTCACTGTTAAGAGTGCTTATTTTGCTATCGAGACTGAACCTTCTGATATGTATAACTCTGTTTTTAGGCATATTTGGAAATGGAGAGGTGCTGAAAGAATAAGGATTTTCCTTTGGAAGATTTTCCACAATAGACTGCCTACTAATGCTTGGAGAAGTTCTTGGTCTTCTGGGTCTCCTTTATGCTCCTTCTGCCAACTAGAAGAGGAGAATGTTTTGCATGTGCTTCGGGACTGTTGTTATGCTAAGGAAGTTTGGTCTGCTGCGGTTCACCCTTCTCATTTGGCCAACTTTTTCTCTGCTCCTTTGCGGGATTGGATTGCCTTGAATCTGAGGAGGGATTTGGGGTTAAGTTCTTTTTGCAATTGGAGTCTTTTATGGGGCGTTGCTTGCTGGCTTCTGTGGAATTGGAGGAATAAGGATATTTTTGATGACAGCTTCATAAAGCCGGTCAATCCTTATAACACCATCAAGGCCTCTTTGAAATATTTTGTTCAGGTTGACGATATTTTGCAGCTGCACCCCGTTTTGAACTGCTCTCTTCCACAGAAGTGGAGACCTCCTGATAGAGGATGGGTGAAAGTTAATGTGGATGGGGCTGTGGCTCGGTCTTCGAATAGGGCTGGTTGCGGGGGTGTTCTTAGAGACCACTTGGGATCTTGGATCATGGGGTTTTCTTTAATGTTGGGGCACTCTGACTCTTTTATGGCTGAGCAGTGGGCTATCTTCAGAGGTCTTCTTATTGCTTATGAATGTGGTTTCAGGCAAATCATCATCGAATCTGATGCCAAGGTATTGGTGGACATGCTTAATTTAGATTCTAATTTTGATTACAATGGTTTGCTTTTTGCAGATATCAAAGACCTCATGGCTAAGGAGTGGATTGTTATCATCCAATATGTTCCGAGGGAGCTCAATAAGTTGGCTGACGCTCTGGCTAAGGAAGCTATAAATATCTCTAGAACGTACTACTCGTGTCCGCACCATCTGCAGGATTTGTGTGCGAATGATTGTCTGGGAAGTTTTCCCCATGTGCTGTAATCCGTTTTTCTTTTGAGTCTTTGTACTCTCTCTTTGTATAAAAAAAAAAGATATAAAAAACTAATACCACGCTTGGTAGAGTTAGCAAGGGTTACTACCAGCATTTCTCAGGACGAAGGTTTGAACCCTGGGGAGTGATAGCCGTGATAATTAACGCAACCTCAAAGATGTTGTTCCATCGGTACCTCGCTACCACCGTAAGGTCTCCTCGCGGGGGTCCGGATTAGTCTGGGGCGGGCAATGAACCCAGGATACCCCAGGATACCGGATGGTTTATACAAAAACAACCACTAATTCGAGTTGGACTGAATTGAATGGATTAGTTCCTCGCAGCACATAAAATAAAGGTTTGAACTTTTATTTAAAGAGATGTTTACATTTATTATCATGTAAAACTCTATTACCCCCGAATACCCGTGCTTAAACCAACTAATGGATTTAAACCCAGCGGAAGATGTTAGCTCCTCATGAACAAAATTTTGAATCCTCGTGATGTCTAACATGTTAATTCCTCACAGCGGAAGATGATAGAGATGCCCATAATGTCTCGCATAGGATTGTTTCCATTAAAAAGATACGTAAGTCTACTTTAACTAAAGGGTGAAAAACAAATATATATTAGGTTTAATACAAAGGACCAATCCCTCATGATAAAATCAATATTTAAATTCCTTTGAAGAGACACTCTCATTGACTCGTTCAGATTGAGCCTCAAATATCATTAAAGAAAAAATAATTATCTGTTGACATTGATTAGTTCAATTAAATTAAGCTATACTCTTTCAAAATCATAGGTTGTAGCCGGTGAGTTCAACCGCATTCCTTGACTTTCAGAAAATTAGGTATATATTAATATGATGTGATTTATTTTATACCCAGTCATTTATTAATTCTGAACCCATTAAATTTTTCTCAAAATATATTAAGAATAAGCCTTATTTATCTTAACCAGATCTGATCCGCCACTGTACAGGACCATCTGGAAGATGTGTAGGTGATCTCCTGTTGTATGGAGGATTTTATGATCAAAATCAATATTAATTATAACCATCTATAATCAAGATAAAAAGTATTTAAAATTCAATCAAAGTCATTATTCATTATTTTTTTCAAAATACTTATTAACCAACACATGCAAATCATATCTACTTTTTTGACCGGCTTAAATCATTCAATTTACACTTTTGGGATAAATTGGTTGATTCCTACCAAGATGTTCAATCGATTTCTTGTTCAAATTTATCATCGAATATATTACTGGTTAATCTATTTTTATTAATTTAAAAGGCCTAATAACATAGTCGTAGGGCCAAACACTGGACAACTGTAAAAAGGGGTGTGATCACATGATACTGAGCTGGAGAGGGAGAGAAAAAAATATGTCACTCACATTTTAATGAATCATTATTTAAAATAAAAAAGAGAAATTTACCATCGAGTTCCGAATAGAGGAATTAATGAATAAAATATCCTAAATATTATTACCATAAGATCTCAATAGTAGTTGGTTCGGTTGTCATTAACAACCTCACCAGCCATCAATAACAACTGAAACAGCTACTGATAGGACCTGATAGTAATTTTACCAATATCTGGGATGTTTTGTTCATTAATTCTTCTTGTGTTATGACCTGATTATAAATTTTTCAATAAAAAATCCCGCCTTATTATAAAACTAAAAAATATAAATAATTTGATAGAGGCTAAAAACAGTTTAGATTGGAAAAACGGAACAGTTATTCTCATTTCACTCTCCCTTTTTTGCAACCGTTTGTACAAAAGTTTGATACAAGTTTTTATTTACAAGTCTCCAATCATTAAATAATAAATACATAAATTACATTGTATTTAAGCCAATATTATAATGTACATTTCCCAATGCCAATGGGTCTTTTTGGCTCAATCCCACTGCACATCCGTAAAAGGAATTATTACAATGATAATGTCTTTTTCCTTGGGCCACAAAACTATCAAACGCAAAATACCATGGATGATCAAACTCAACTTCACACTAAATAAAATGTTAAACGCGGTCTTTAATTCAAACTCATAACTTCCTCACACTTTATGCATGTTTGTGAAATCTTTTCCTCAACAGTATACGTAGATCAAGATAAAAAGTATTTTGAAATCCATAAAAAACATCTCGAAATCCGTAAATTCTTCTTGGATTCCATAGATTCTCATCGAAATCTATAAACTCATTTCTCCCAATGGATTCCCAAACATACACTTTATGTCCTTCTAGTTTAAATCAAGCGGATTTGGTCTCTCAGGGAAAAACAGTTGACGTTTTTATAAAGGTTAAAATATACTTTTAGTCCTTTATGTTTGCCTCAAATTTCATTTTAGTCCTTTACGTTTAAAAAGTGCACTTTTAGTCTCTCAAACTTAACGTCGTTAGTCTCTTTTAACGGAAATTGATGACTCATCAAACTTAACGCTGTTATTTTAAATCTTTTTATTTTACATAATTTAAAATATCAAATTTATTATATTATTAAATTAAAATTAAAATGTGAGTATACTTTATTAACATGTTATTGCACGGTCATCAATTAAATTTGATGAGTCAACAATTTCCGTTAAGAGATACTAACGGCGTTAAGTTTGTAGGACTGAAAGTGCACTTTTTAAACTTAAATGACTAAAATGAAACTTAAGGCAAACATAAAAGACTAAAAGTATACTTTGGTCTTTTTATAAATAATGGGATGTATGTTTTAAATAAAATAAAATTTGAGATCAAAATAACCGTAAATTTAAAGA
This sequence comes from Vachellia pachyceras, assembly GCA_025593235.1. Taxonomy (NCBI): domain Eukaryota; kingdom Viridiplantae; phylum Streptophyta; class Magnoliopsida; order Fabales; family Fabaceae; genus Vachellia; species Vachellia pachyceras. The sequence goes on along the minus strand of JANTPZ010010823.1, from coordinate 9,675 downwards.
ATTAAAGATTGTATTAACCTAATTTAAAATAAGAGAATGAGTTTGTGTGCAAGATTGGATGGGGAGCATGAATGTTAAAATGACTGATTTAATGAAAATGTAGTTCGGCATTCAAATCGCATGATAGAGAAATGAGCCAGGACCTTTTAGTAGTTGGGGTAATTTTTTTTATTTTCAAACAAATAACAACAGACTTGCTGGTATAGATAATTTGAGTGGGTTCAAATCTTAAAAATCAGTGAGTGAATAATAAAAATCCAATAGTTATTTACACGGATATCAAAAAGTTAAGTGGGGGCATTTGTCCACCCTCTGAACATAGGTTTCCGGTGACTGAGGTCCAAGACTTGCTACTTGAGGCAGGCCATCACAACGTGCACAACAATGATGGCCCCAACAGGGACTACTTCCTCAATACTTTATAAACAAATGGTCTAGTGATGCCAACAAATGTTGCTCCATTCATTTATTAATGATTTTACTCGCAGCCTACAATGTTGTGGATCTGAATCATGTCACCGATGTGAGAATTTTGTTAATAAATGATTTGTAAATACTATTTGAGTCCGAAGGCATGCCTTGGTTAGTTGGTTCTGTTGGGTCCTCTTGAATGGTCTTGCGGTTGTACCAAAAAAATGGTCTAGCGCAAAATAACGGGATTATGCTGGATGGAATGTTAATCTCTTATCACGTGATAGATCAACGATCAAAATCCTATTAAAAGATGTGCTTACATATATTGTCCGATAATGTCTCGAAAATGAGATTATGTCCAATGGGAGAATACTTGTAACCACAAAGCTTAGCACTATTATCACTTAATTGGGTGCTTTAAACAACAAATCAAGGGTTTTATCCTGGACTGTGTACATGGAAAATGTTTCATGGCCATCATTAAGGTTGCTTTTTGTTTTTGATTTAAAGGGGCATGCACTATCAGGCTGAGATTACAAAGGTGAGATCGAACATGTGACATCTTACTTGGGAGATACCATATCACTAAACTACAAGATCTTGGGTGCATTAGGGTAGAAGTTTACAATGCAAATGGATTAGCTATTATTACCTGCGGTAGATACCCGGAGCAAAAAAATAGATTACCTTTGTTTAGCAAATTATTGTGGTCTTACTGTTGTTTTCTTATTTGGTAAATAGGAAGTTCCACTTATAATTTCAAAATGTCAGGTGCATAATTTCTGCCCTCCTAAATTGAAAAACAAAAGAGAGGTTGATGATGTACGTGGGAAGGAAAAGAGGTATTGACGTTATTGTCAAGCCATGTCACCCAATATCTTTGGCTCATTTTGTATGGATCCGTTGGGAGAAAGGAGTTTATTGATTACGAGAAGAATTTACGGAATTTAAGAAGAATTTACAGATTTTAAAATGTTTTTTATTTTTACGGATTTCAATATTTTTTTTATTTACGTATACCATTGAGAAAAGATTTCCGAAACATGCACATTATTATGAAAATGATTCTCTCATTCCATTTATAATGTTCAAAACATTAATCAGCATTGTAAGAGTTATAAGTACATCAATCAATATAATAGTGTAATTGGAGGTTCGTGTATTACATCAGTTCTGTTTGGCAACACTTTTGGATCTCTTCAAAGTTTATTCAATATTATTTTTTTATAAAATGAGATGATATTTATAACATATTCATCTTGATTTATGTAAAAATACTTCTCTACTGTATTTTTAAACGGGTACAATATGCACTTGAAAACACTAAATATTACTATTACATAGTATTCTATTTAAAACATCAAAATGTACTAATAGAAAAATTTGGGGGTTATATATATACGACACCCCAAGAGGCTTTTAGTATGGTTTATACATACGACACCTCGAGAGGCGCAGTGAACTGAAAAGCACGCTATTGCAAAATAAATTAATAATAACGTTTCAGGTCACCTCACCCACTTTTGCGTCTCTCACGTGTCTCTCTCTTAACTTTCTGTTTGTTCTTTATATAATAAACTGCATTCATTCTGCTGCTGGCAAATTTGGTGTTTAGGTTGACGCACCACACACACGGCAGAGTCATGGAGAACACCGAGTGGTGGCGCTGTTGGAGTTTGTTGGCTTTGGTCGTGGTGGTTGCCGCCGAAGCATCCGACGTCACCTACGACGGAAGATCTCTGTTAATCGGTGGCCAGAGGAAGATTCTCTTCTCAGGCTCCATTCATTATCCTCGCAGCACTCCTCAGGTACCGATGCATTCATCAATTCCTTCTTCTTTCGTCTTCGTTCGTCGCTCGCACTAATCAACGCGCGCCTCTCGATGAGCTTGTAATTTCTCTGTTATGAGGATTAGGTTCTCTATGGATTCGTTTCTTTAGATTCATTCAACTAATTTGCATACGTCTTGCCGTTTTCTGAGAATGAGAAGCGGAGTAGCTCATGGCTTTGTGGTTTTCAATATTCATCATTAGTAGTCTCTCTTGTTTGGTGAGGTCGCCTCGAACCAAGCGCTCAATCCATCTTTGTGTTGTCCTGCTTTTTGTTTCATAAAATTTTCCCTCTCAATGGTTCGGTCTATATTAAATTAAATCATGGTTCTATAAAACTTACATTTATGCGTGTAAGAGAGTATTTTGACGTGATTATAAATCTGGAGTTTAATTTGCTCCAAGTTGGGTTGGAGGCTCTGAGAAAATAATTAATTATTGGGGGGAATTCAAATTTCAAATTTAACACAAGTCACGAAGTTGTTCACTGGCTGGCTAGAATAATGCAATTCTCTCATTAACCATTTACAGCTGTACCGTGGTGGTAGTATAATTTTACTATTGCGTCACGAGGAAGGTCAGGTGGAGGAAGCAATTGAAAATTTTGGCTCCAACATTTAGCAGCCATGATTGCGAATGCTTTATATGCAGAGAATAAGACAAGGCATATTGATCCGAACAAATTAATGTTCGTCACGAGTGAACTTAAGGGTTGCGTACACATGAATTGCTTAGAGTGAAAAAGTACAAAAACTGAAGGGAGAAAGCAACAGAACAGAGTGCTGGACGCGTACGATAACAAATTCGTAACCATAAGAGCTTGAATTTGATGCAGATGTGGCCATCATTGATAGCGAAGGCCAGAGAAGGAGGAATAGACGTGATTCAGACCTATGTGTTTTGGAATGTCCATGAACCACAACCTGGCCAGGTTACTGCTCTCTCTCTCTCTCTCTCTCTCTCTCTCTCTCTCTCTCTCGCACTGTAAAATTAATTTGAAGATGGCATGACCGTTTCTGCAACTAAAAATACATGGCACAGTATGATTTCAGCGGCAGATATGATTTGGTGAGGTTCATTAAGGAAGTTCAAGCACAAGGTCTCTACGTAACGCTCAGGATTGGACCCTTCATAGAGAGTGAATGGACCTATGGGTACTTTTCATTTCCTTTTCTCCAAAAATTAGGTTCAATTAGGGCGATGGCCCAACAAACAAATAAAAAAAAACAAAAGAAAGACTCTGTTTACTGCGTATTTCTTAATACACACCTTCCTTCTTCTGATTATGAAAACATGCCCAATATTTTAAGTTTAGAATGATAAATTTTTGAAAAAAAATTTAAATGACAATATGTTTAATAATATATTAGAGTATACGTATTTTAAGATTATATTTTAACATTATTTATTTTATTTTAATAACCGCACAGTAAATTTATCTACATTCAAGAAGTGACTTTTTATATTGGCCATACACACATAAATATTTAATGTATTAGATGAGTGGTCAAATAATGATATTTTCAGGGGGAAATTCAACTAAATTTTTGTTGTAGAGAAATCAGTGCTGCTCATTATTTTTTTTTTGAATTTTAAAGGAGATGTGCGTGTGTTTTTTAAATAGGCAAGACAAGCTAGTATTGAAATAAGCTTTTAAGGAATAAAGCATAGTTTATAATTAAAATTATTTCAAATTTTATCAATTTGACCTACCTTAAATTTTGTTCTTCATTAAACTTTGAAACTCCTCCAGTAATATATTGTTACAAAATTTTAATCTAACTAAATGATGAAAATCACTTTGACTATGTAAATAATTTTCATTCTCTTATTTTTTTCCATTAACATAAATCATATATTAAGATGAGACACAAAATTACTATAAGGTTTTTTAAAAAAATAGAATTAAAAAATAAAGTTACAAATATGGTGCGAAAATCCTAAATAAAGTAAAATGATAGAGAATAAGAAAGCAGATAAATATTCACTTAATATTATCACACCAAACAATACAATTTCTTTATACTTATTTTAGAAAGTAAAATGGAATTTCAACTGTATTTTTTCACTCTTGCAAGTAATACGGTAATAGTGGTGAAATTGGCAAATTGCAGAGGTTTCCCCTTTTGGCTACATGATGTCCCGGGCATAGTCTTCCGAACGGACAATGAGCCCTTCAAGGTACGCATGCGTGATCATCATTCTTTTTCACCATCTCTTTTAGTTTTTAGTGATGTAGGAGGCCTGTGAATTAATTTGATCCGAATTTCTTGTTTAAATTTTGGGGAAGAAATTTATGCATTTCTTTGTTTTTTGGCCTTTTCAATCTGTCTATTCAAATTTTTAGTTTTACATGCAAAATTTCACGACAAAAATAGTGGAGATGATGAAATCAGAGGGTTTATATGCCCCGCAAGGAGGCCCAATCATATTGTCACAGGTGCGAACAACATCAACAAAATTATTGGCATTTAAATGTTTATTTCTGAATATGACACATAAGCTCAGTTGTTGAAAACAATCATAAAAATTCAGATAGAGAATGAATATCAAAACATCCAAAAGGCGTTTGGTTCAGCAGCATCACAATATGTTAGATGGGCTGCAGAAATGGCAGTGGACCTCGAAACTGGTGTCCCATGGACCATGTGCAAACAAGCAGATGCTCCTGATCCTGTTGTAAGCCCAATTCTTTTAACCAAATAATTTTCACGCCAAGGAATTACTATTTTTAATAATTTATTATAGCCAACATTTAATAAGAAAAAGAAAAATCCAATGTTTATGCAGATTAATACGTGCAACGGAATGAGATGTGGAGAAACTTTTACTGGGCCAAACTCACCCAATAAGCCCTCCTTGTGGACAGAGAACTGGACATCTTTGTAAGTTTCATCAAATTTTCAGATCCACTCCCCACCTTCAGCTAATTTAAACTAAAAAAAAATAATATGCTATGAAATGATTCACGACATTATTTCTCAAAGACACTAGAATTTTCATGTTTATTTTTGTTCCCTCTTGAAGCTATCAAGTGTATGGTGGATTGCCTTACATAAGGTCTGCACAAGACATTGCATTCCATGTCATTCTTTTCATTGCAAGAAATGGAAGCTATGTCAACTATTATATGGTACTTATACTCCCTTTTTGAACAATCCTTCACTTCAATAAAGTCCTCTTTCAGTCTAAAAGTCCATTTCTTTGAACTGATAGTATCACGGTGGAACTAACTTGGGTAGAACGGGCTCTGCTTATGTTATAACAGCCTATTATGATCAAGCTCCCCTGGATGAATATGGTAAGCAATTAACATTGTACCCTCTCTAATAAATTCTTTGATCCATGGATTTCACAAGTATTGGTCAGTAGTGTAATGAGCAAATTGAGTCGACCATACTAGATGTGCCAATGGATTCCCTCTCTCATTTATGAGTTTATGGGCTTGTTTGTGATAACGTTTGAAAAAGTTAAACGCACGTCCAACGGTGTTTTTCCGCAAAACGAAATAATCCTCTCCATATATTTATTTTGATTTACGTAAAAATATTTCTCTACTGCGTTCTTAAACGAGCCCTATGACTAGTGCTCGCGTAGTGGGCTCGTGCATTATTACCTGGAATTTCTCTTGTTACCTTACATTAATTATTTGGTAAGCGGAATATAACAGTTTTTCTTTCTTTTCTTTTTATTCTTCCTTTGTTTTTTCAGGTATGCTAAGGCAGCCCAAATGGGGACATCTTAAGGATTTGCATGCTGCTATCAAGTCTTGTTCTTCAACTTTATTGCAGGGAGTGCCGAAGAATTTCTCCTTAGGACAACTACAAGAAGTGAATTCTCATTTCCTTTCCCAAACAGAGCATGTTAACAAACTTCACGATATTCAAGTTGTTTTCCTATTTAAATTCAGGGTTATGTTTTCGAAGAAGAGAAAGGAGGATGCGTAGCATTCCTAATAAACAACGATAAAGAGAATAATATTACCGTCCAATTTCGCGATAGACCATACGAATTGCTCCCCAAGTCCATAAGCATCTTAGCAGATTGTGAAAATGTGATTTTCAATACTGCGAATGTAAGTAAAAAATTTGCTTAAATCAAAGGGTGTTATTGGTTAATCATCAACTTTAAAAGATTTTATTTGGAACAGTTCGTTTTTTTTTTTGGGTTAAATTTATTGGTATTCCATATTATTGTATACAGGTAAATGCAGGGAGCAACAGAAGAATTGTGACTCATGCGAGGAATTTCAGCTCAGCTGATATGTGGGAGCAATTTCAAGAAGGAGTCTCAAACTTTGACGACACTTCAATCAAAGCAAACTCATTACTTGAGCATATGAATACAACCAAAGATAAATCTGATTATCTTTGGTATACTCTTGGGTACCTGGCTTCTCTTCTAACACACATTATGATAATTTATTATGCTCTCTCTTGACATGTCATAATATGAATGAAATAACAATCATTTTCATGAACAGGTTTGAACATAATTCATCTTGCAATGAACCGACGCTTAGTATTCAATCCGCTGCACATGTTGCTCAGGTTTTTGTGAACGACTCTTACGTAGGTAAATATAAACAAACATTGTTTAAGTCAGTAGGTTGGAATAGTTAAATAGAAATCTTGGTTCAAATTTCTTGTATATGATGCATTACGAGGCCTTTTTAATATATCGCCATACACTTGAAGACTTGTAAAGTTAATTTTTCTTAAACATTGAAGCCTTTTATTGTCTGTCCGTTCTAACTCTGCTAGGAGGGGCACATGGAAATCATGATGTAAAGTCATTTACATTAGAAGTCCCAGTGACACTAAACGATGGGCCAAACAACATTTCCATACTCAGTGCTATGGTTGGATTACCGGTAATGCCTTTGATAAGAAATTGATGTAAATGAAGTAATTGTTCCTCCTTTCCCCTTCACATCCACAAAACTTAAAGTCTCAGAAACATGTTTGAGATTGATGGATTGATGTTCTGTGTGAAAAGGATTCAGGCGCATTTCTTGAAAGGAGATTTGCTGGCTTAATCAGCGTGCAGATTCAGTGCAGCGAACATGAGTCATATGATCTTACCAATTCTACATGGGGATACCAGGTTTCGTCTGCTTTCACGTTTCTTTTTTACAACTTTATTTTAACATAGTGCTATACAGTGCAGTATAATTCCCTTTTCTGATATAGGTTGGATTAGTGGGAGAACAACTACAAGTTTACAGAGAACAAAATGGCGGAGATGAAGTACAGTGGTGTCAACTTGGAGGTGTCAATAATCAAACGCTCACTTGGTACAAGGTATATTATGCTTGCATGAAGTTATATTGAACATTGGCACCGTTTTTTCTTAACTGCAATAAAATGAAATAAAGTGGGTTTATTGAGGTAGAATATTAAATAAAATAGCAAAATAATTTCAGTAAATTTAAAATAAAATCTGCTTAGCGTTCCCCGGCAGTGCCGTAGTGGGGTTCTTTTCAACTTACCTGTGCCTGAGGGATGAAATAAGGAGAGACCTAGGGAGAGGAAGTGAACTAATTTATGTGGGCTCTTATCCTTTTTTGGGCCTTTGGGGACTTAAGCCTGGTTGAACATGGAAAGTGTGGGACAGTGGAGTAGACATGATATGTTGGGTGTCGGAGTTGCTTTTTTCCTTTTTATTTCTTGTCAATGGATCAAAAGGATCTAGTATGGTGTGACTAAAAAATTTACTTTTTTTTATTGTTTTTTCATTTTACACATAAAACGTGGAATAAAATTTTTTAATATTCATACGAAAATCATTTATCTACCGAAACTTGAATATTTTTATCTTACCATTATTTTTGAATATATTAAAAATTAATATTTAAATTTAATATGAATAATTAAAATTTTTTCACTTGTTGATATATTGTACTTTATCTACCAAATTTTTTCTGATATTGTACTTTAATCTTTTTATTGTTGATATATATCTCCCTTGGCAGACTGCATTTGAGGCACCTGAGGGAGATGAGCCGGTTGCCTTGGACCTTAGCTCCATGGGAAAAGGTGAAGCTTGGGTAAATGGCGAAAGCATAGGCCGTTATTGGATCTTATTCCAGGATGCCAATGGCAACCCTTCTCAAGCATTGTGAGTCACCATATCCTTTTTGTCTCTCTCACGTTACTATTATCACAATTTTTAATATAAAAGGTAGATAACTAATTTATAGACATTAAAAAATTAATCAAATTTGTTATTTATAATAAATGAATGTTAATTGTATAATCTCTTTAAATATATACATTTAAACTATCATTTGATAAAAATTCTCTTAATATGCATAATCAATAGTGACATTTTGAAGTAAAAACTACAAATTTAAAAAACAAAGTGTGTTAATACCTTATGTTTAGAATCGAAGCAAATCTCTCATATAATTATCATATTAAAGGCGAGAGGGAATATATTATATTCATACATTTGCTATTGATGTTTTAGCCTTGGAGAAAAACTAGGACCAATATATTTAATGCTGAAATTAAATAAATATGCACATTGCGATGATTGATACAGGTATCATGTGCCTCGGTCCTTCCTGAAGGCATCTGGAAACGTTCTGGTTGTGATGGAGGAAGCTGGTGGGAATCCACTTGGTGTCTCATTGAACATTGTTTCTGTCCAAAACTCACATGAAAATTTCCCCAAATTCTCTTTCCCTTCCACTACTTAATCAAATTACAAGGAGTATAGTCACAGCAAAACACACACACACACACACACACACACACACAGGGGCGCGCCCAGAATCTTTTGGGAGGGGCCACATGTAATTGGGCTTTTGTATTGTACACAACATCCACTCATCACATGCATGATTTATTAACTCATCATCCCAAATAAAATACACTGTTCCCCAGAGCAGATCAGCAAATGGATTCTTCGATTGCATCCATGACTCTACTATATTCATTCTTCGATCTCTGCCTCACGCTTTTCCAAGATGATTCTTCTGTTTCAAACAGTTCATGATCCACCTTTCTCTACCACTAATTATGATTGTAGATCAGCGTTTCTATTTTAACATGTGTACCGTTTTTGGATTAAAGTGCATTGTAGATCAAAGAAGTTGTCCCATTGGTACCTCGCTACCATCTTAAGGTCTCTTTGCGGGGGGTACGGATTAGTTTGGGGCGGGCAATAAACCCAGGATATCCCATGATACCGGATAGTTTATACAAAAAAAGTGCATTTAATATCTAGAACTATTTTTCAGTTGCATTTATCATGTTCAAAAGATTTTTTGAGGTTTGTCCACCACACTAAATTATTTTGTAGGTAAAACAAGGGCTCTAAAATATTGTTTTAGATGCATCTAAAATCTTATAATATCTTTTGGTGCATCAAACACCAATGCATAAACATGAAATAATACTCTAGAGTGCATGCACCTCAACTTTTT
>JANTPZ010010822.1:0-23268 GCA_025593235.1 Vachellia pachyceras | reverse complement strand
GCCTTGCTATCATCAACCCCCAAAAAATTAAAAATTGCAACGGGGCAAATTACCTAGCAGCTCAAGATTCAAGAGTTCCCCATATGTTAGCTATGAATACTACTGCGGCCATTAAACTGACAGAGAATACCAATGCAGATGACCAGATTGTGGCACAAGAAGCCGCCTTTGATGTGCACTGAACTGATTTCCACAACGACGTTTCTTTTAAACCTGAGAGAGAATCTTCATTGGTAACAAGTAGCTGAGAAATCTTGTTACTGTCAACTGACTCGGGAGTCGGCGGTTCACTCCCAGTCTCAGTACTATTAGCATCCTCTTCAGCAGCATCATTTTCTAAGGCTTCAAACTCCTGCGAAAAAGAATTCCCAAAAATCTCACGACTTGCAAAATAATCTTCAGTTAGACACATAAGTTCTACTAGATGAACATCTTACCTTTGTGATAACTGGTTTTGAATCATGGTTATGGTTTTCTTCTGCACATCTCCCATCTTTCTCAACTTTATCGGAGCTAGTTGGAGTTACATCTAGATTTATTCTTCTTGGAGCTGTACCTTGTCCTTGGTTCATCAGGTTCATGTTTACCTGTTCATTTCGCACTTGGCGAGTCCTAATCCTGATCCCAGTACCAGTATCACCACCAACAACTGTGTTGTAGTTTCTTGGTTCTTGAAAACCATTTAATAAGCCATAGACTTGGTCAAAAGAAACATCAGATGGCAAAGCCATCTGAGGATGGCTATGGAACATCCCCATATTACTCTTCTGCTCATCACCACTGAAGTTAGAGGTGATGTTTCTGTTAAATTCTGAAGTTGTATCTATCATTGGAGGAACCCTCTTGTCAGTTTCTTCCCCAGGCTGCGCAGCATGCAATGTTTGCCAATACTGCAGAACATAACAAGAAATAACGTTATACAAGAGATGAAATTATTAATGCTCATAACACTCTCCAACAACAACTAGAACACACATGTTGCAAACTGATGTGTCATCAATCTAGTAGCTAACCATTATATATACATATATATAAAGAAGTAAAGCTACCACTGCAAGATGTCATCAATCTAATAGCCAATTAGTGGGAACCATTATATATATATATATATATATATAAGTAAAGCTACCACTTCAAGTTGGAAAACCACACTTGTCCATTTGGCAGAGAAATCCAAAATGACATAAATTTAGTGCTAGAACAGAAATTTACCAGCATATTGGCCATTATAACATCTGAGTCATTGCCAGATCCATTGTCCCAAGGATTTGAAATTCCAGAGGTAGGCTTTTGACTGATGTGGTCCTCACAGGATAACTCACCACAATTAATGAATGAGTCAAAGAAGTCTGAAATATTTGTCTCATTTGTACTATATGGAACTTGCAGTCCACATTGACCATCTGATTCATTGCACACTGGATCATAAAATTGTGACAGCATATGCACATGTAATGGGGAGAACATCTTGTCATCAAATGGCCCAGTTATCGGCTCATTAAATATATCTAGGTTTGCCAGTGGATCCTCCTGAGGAAGGAAGCAACAACTACGAGTTCTAGATAAGCAATGTCAAAGTACCCAAACAAAAACAGAGGAAAGTAAGCAAGAAAGACAAAACAAGACTTATGGAAATTCAATTAGACTCTCTGACCTCTAAAGCTGTTTTATGTACATTTTTATTCTGTGCATCGTAAGCATCACCCCCGTCACTATGGCAATCAGCCGATGTTATTAAGTTAGATGTGGTTTCTTCAGTGTTCTCAAAAGTACAGAACGGAACTATCTGCCGCTTATTGTCTTCTGGAGCTGGTGACGGGGATACCACAGCCATAACTGCATCAGACTGTATTTCTTCTGGAGAGTAATTAGCAGCAGGAGGAGTTGACGCAGTCCGTTCTGTTTCATCAACTTCAAGACTCTCATCTTGTTTCTTAAACAAACGACAGAGGACATAGGCATTCTGGTACAAGCCAAAACCATGATCACAAAATTTAGAGATACAACATCATCTACACAGAAATACAGTCAAAATTTCTACTAACACTAAGGTAATCAAAATGTAAGAGTACAGTATAAAGACTTTCTTAGACTGGGGCAAAAATTAAAACACAAGATCACGGAGAACATTTACACTTCAACTAAAGGAGAGTTGTTTCCAGATGATATTGGAAGCAATATCGCAGGTTTGCAACTATTCAATGTCACAAACCCACAATAGCAAGACATGAAGAAGCAAATTTAAATAACATGAACATGAGAGAAAGCTTTACCTGTCCAGGATTGGTACCATCAAGCTCCTTAAGAGTGGGACGGTACTCATGCATAACCCAATGGGTCCTATTCCCCTTTGGAGCACGACCACTATAGAAGACTAAAGTCTTCTTCATTCCTATCAAGTTGGACCCAGACTTGATTCTACGATCCTTGCCAGTGGCCTTCCAATACCCTTTATTTGTTGCTCGGTTCAATCTATGGCCATTTGGATACTTGCGGTCCTGTGGACAGAAGAAGAACCACTCTGGATCCTTGTTCCTTATCACCGATAAATCTGTTGACAAGCCAAATCAATCGAAACCAGAACGAAGCAAATGAGCACATAAAATTACATAAGAAGCATCCGAACGAGCTAACTAGAACAAAAGTTCTATCACACCAATCCTACACTAATGCTGCAATCTTGTATACTACTTGTCCCATAGGATCCCTTGGAAGAAAATTGAATAAATATTTCACGGCTGCTCTCAATGATAGAGAAATGGGAAACTAAACTACCGCCTTCGATTCTTAAAGTTCGTAATTTCTTCAATAGACACATGTAAACTTTAAAAGAGCAGAAGAATGGATAGTGTAAATGGCAAAACAAGAAAAAGCAAAGCCTTGCAACTTTCCCAAATTCAAGATGAAAGGTAAAAGCAAGACATACCAGGCAAATCCCAGGGTTCGCATTTGCAAATATCAATTTCTCGAATAACCCAGACGTCATCGCCTAAACCGTTAATCTTCTGTCTCAGGTAATAATTAACAAGCTCCTCGTCCGTGGGCCGAAATCTGAAACCCAGAGGCAGCGAATTCAGAGGTAACACCGCAGTCTCATCCGCGCGAGGCGGCGGCGGCTGTGGGGGATGACAGTTATTATCCGCACCCATCCGGAAGTATCACCTGGAGTTTTGAGCAAAGAAAAAGGAGAGAGAAAAAGAGAGTGTTTGAAGAACCCGTCGATAAATTATATAGGGAGAAAGAGAGAGAAGCAAGACCTAGAAGGAGAGCTTAGAATCAAGATGATTCTTAGTATTTTTGGGTGCGATGGGCCATGGAGCTTTATCCTTCTCTCCTTTACAACCGGTTAAAGGAGACTAAGAGAGAGTGAAACGCGTTCGAGGACAGGTAACCACGAAGCAGAGTCAGATTCAATGACATAACCACAGAATAGTCACTCACAGTGCCAAATCTGGTTCGCTCGCTTCGTATAAAGAAGGAAGCGTGTGTACCACATCTAACCTCGATGATCCTCTAAAACCACAGAAAATGCCATTCCAATGTGAAACGCGTTTGGTCGTAGCACTCGCAACTCGCAAGCCTGTGTTGGTAAGCGAGTGAGACTGAGATATACTCAGATACAGCACAGTGACAACAAGACGACAAACTCTTCTCCGGACAAAAAAAATAGGAAAAACGACAAACTGAAAAAGCTGTAAGAGAGAATGGCCAATAATACGAAGACGCCTGGCTTCGTGGGTCCTCTCAGTAGACGTAGTCAGCAAGGAAACCTGAACGTTTTCCTCTTTCTTTTTTATTTTTTTAAATAATGCTTATTACAATTACGACCCAACTACAGCTTTAAAAAAAATGAGACTGAAAATTAGATTAATAAAATAGTTTATATCTTTAATCCAAATAGACCGTTTCTCTGCACTAAAGAAAATCTCACACGCAACTGTTTTAACGTTTGTTTGGATTGAATTTATAATTAATTATATAGGATAAAGTATATTTTTAATCCTTTATATTTGCGGCAGATTTCATGTTAATCCTTAATGTTTAAAAAGTGCACTTTAAGTCGTTAGTATCTCTTAACGGGAATTGCTGACTCATCAAATTTAATTGATGACTGTGCAATAAAATGTTGACAAAACATATTCACATTTTAATTTTAATTTAATAATATAATAATTTTGATATTTTAAATTGTGTAAAATAAAAAAGATTTAAAATAATGGTGTTAAGTTTGATGAATTTGCATTTTCCATTAAGAGAGACTAACGGCGTTAAGTTTGAGGGACTGAAAGTGCACCTTTTAAACTTATAGAATTAAAGAGAAACCTAACGCAAATATAAAGGACTAAAAGTATACTTTAGCCAATTATATATATGTTAATTTTTTTAAAATTCTATTAATATTCTTTGGAGCTTAGTATTTGGTTGAGAAACCCTTTAAAGCATTTTCCCATAAATCGAGATAAAATTATTCTAAAATACTTACTCAGAACTCCGTAAAATTATTTAAAATGAGGCAACCAAAACACTCATCCAAAATTCTAGAGGGAAGAGAAAATTTGTGTAGGTTAAATTTAAACCTTGAAGCAATGAGATTTTAAAATTTTAAGAGAAGAAAAGGTGTAAAATAAAAGGTTAAAAAATCAATTAAAATTTTGAATCTCTAAATCCGACTCAAAAAAAATTTCATCCTCTCACTTTCTCTCCCCGTGCTAAATTAACCTTTAATGTTTGGTAAAAAAAAAAAAGCATTCCTCTTTAATGTTAAAATGTATTTTTGAACTGAATATTCAAAAAGGTTTCTGATAGTTAATTCTCATTATAAATTAATTTTATATTAAAATCTATTCCTCTCAGTCTCACCTCTAATTCAAACATAGTACTAAGGTTATCATAGTTCGATTTATGAGGTTCTTGATTTAATAAATGGAATCTTTGGATGGGTTCGCTTTCTAAGTTATTTATTTACATGAGTTTTCTTTTTGGCTTTGAAGATGATAATGACAAAAGGGCTGGTATTTTAACTAAAATCATTTTGATAAATTGAAAAAATTTAGAAAAATTTATCATCAGATCTCAAACAGAAAAATTGATGAATAAAATGTTTCAAAGATTGATAAAATTACCATCAAATCCCAACAGTAGATGGTCTAGTTATCATTAACAATCTCACTAGCCGTCAATAACAACCAGAGTAACTACTGTCTACTGATAAGACTTAATGTTAATTTTATCAATCCTGAGGTATTTTATTCATTAATTAAGTTATTTGGGATCTCTTAATAAATTTACCAAAATTTTAAAGCAAGAAGGTCCTTCCATGTTCTTTTGGGCACAGCACGTGCTGTTTGCTTTAAGTATTCTGCCTTTTCTCTTTGACATTTCCAATTAGAAGTGTTTTCAATTATATCAATAGCCATATGAGATTTTTTTTTGTAATTTGACATGAATGGTTGGAGTTAATAATAGTTCATGTAATTAAAGATCGATCCAAGAAAAATATTATTTTCCACTTGTAAATGAGACTAATATAGTAATATGGCATGTATTATTACGAAATATTATCTGCTATAAATATTATCATTTTTTAATGGGAAGGCGAATAACAATAACAAATACAAGTAAAGTTTCTGAAGGGTACTTGATAATTTCCTTTAAATAAAAAGTAAAGTGACCAAGATGAATGGTGATGGGTTAAAACCCTAATTACCACCAAATGCCCCGAAACAAAAAGAATCCAATGTCAAGTGGGCCACTCCTTCGTCGCCCAACTTTTTTGAAAGATTCTCTCCATTTTAATACTCTCAAATTATATATATATAATACTCTTAATTTTTTTATATACGAAAAGGGGTACTTCTTGATTTTTTTAATCACTCGATAAATTTATTAAATGATACTTCTTTATCAACCATTCATCAAAAGCTTTCATTATTGATAGAGCACTAATGATACATATGATTTTTACAGGAAGTGAACTAACACATGGTATCACTCGTTATATGTAATCCAAGATTCAATTAACTTTTTTTTTTTTGGAAAGTAAGGAAGTTAAAATATTTATTTATATGCAGTATTTGATTACATACAAGTTTATACATCAGACAAATTAATTTTAAAATGGTAAATATAAATACTTTAAAATAAATTATATTTATGAATCTTCTTGAAAAAAGGCCAGTCGCTTTTATATTAAAGATCGAGAGTAATATATGTTATTATTCAACAAAAAATGAGTTAATATAACCTTTGGTCCATTAATTTTACTTTCATTTTGATTTGAATCTCCCAAATTTCATTTATAATATTGATTGTTAGAATCTAATAAAAATATGATTTATTTTATTACTTGAAATATCAAAAACATTAATGGGCTCGCTTGGGAACACAGTTGAGAAGTGCTTTTACGTAAGTCGAGATAAATATAATAATGGCATGAAGTTTCAAGCGTTTAATGTGCTGGAAGTTATTTTATTTTTTATTTTTTAATGAATGATTTACGCATGTCTGCCTCAAGCCCGCAGCCATGCACGTGACCTGAGTTTTTTTTTTTGGGTTAAAAAACTCAATTTGTATTTTAATTGTAAGAGTATAGATTTTCAATAATGGGTTAGGTCAGGCAAGTGGATTTAAAGGCAGATGAATTTGGTTTTAAACAATCATGTAGGGAAAGCCAATTCCCACTTGACCGTTGCAACCATCCTTTAAAGCAATTCCCAATATTTTTGACTCGTCAATATAAAAATATAGGCCCCTAAGATATATAATAATCAATATAATAAAAAATAATTATTTGCGAATGATATGAATTTTGTCATGGCTAAATGAAACAAACACCCCCAACTTTTCACCCTCAAAAAGCAGCACCTAAATTGTTCATAATCATATAATACTTTGAAAAAAAAAAGGTTAATCATTGAGTAGCATATGCACAGAATTACTGAATAATTATAATTTTTAAAATTTCTCAAAATTATTACCTTCCCTATTTGCACCTTGCACCTGTACAAGCTACAAGAAATTTTCACTGATACCATATGAACATAGGAAAAAAAACGTTTTGCCTAAACTTCCTATTTTTCAAAAAAAAAAAAAAAAACTTTTCCCCTTGTGGTACAAATCAGGACAGAAAATTGAGATGAGTGGTGAACTTGTTCTCCTCAATCTTAACCAAGAAGTCAAGAGCATACAACTCTATTTGTTTAGGAACTTCGTTCCCCAAATAATGTATGCAAATTAAGATAAAACCATATCAAAATTTTTAAAAATTATCTAAAAATCCTTAAAAACCATCTAGAAATTCGTTAACTCCTTTCTCCCAACGGAGTTCCCAAATACACACAATCTGTACACGTAAGTCGAGACAAAATCATCTTGAAATCTGTAAAAACCATTTTGAATCTTTAAAACCATCTTGAACTCCACAAAACAGCTCAAAATCTGTAAACTCCTTTATTTCAACGGAATTCTTAGATACACCCAATAACTGTTGATCTTGACATGGGCCTTCATCGTACCAAGTTGACCCCATGACGTGTTTCCCACTGTAACAACCTGCGATGTGGTGCGTGCTACAGAATGTAAAATGACGAGGAAGAAAGGAAAAGAAAGGGGGAAAATAAAAATAAAGGTATCCAATCAACTTTCTATCTGTGTGCTGAAACCAGAGAGATGATGGAGTGAGTAAAAGAAATAAAGAAAAAAGGCTTAAGAGTTAAAAGATATGCCACCATGCTTGTCCCCCCCAATTACTCTGCTCTTCGTTATCCCATGCCTTTCTGCCTCATCACTTTCTGCATTACCGTTTATGTTTATTAATGTTGTTTTTTTATTTCAAATTTGAATTTGAATATACCTTTTTTATAATTTTTCGATATAAACATTGTATGGACGGGAACAGAGGGGGATTGGGATAAAAAATAACTGGTCCTATTGAAATTGACTATTTGTTCAAGCATGAGATCTTAAGTTCAAGTGTCAGTTAACAAAATCTTTAGAAGAATTATCCCAACTCAATCTAACAAAATGACACCCAATTAGATAATCATCTCGGAGTGCCATTTTTAAAGGATTAAGGTCCAATGTGGAAGCCAAGGAAATTAGGAAAGCAACCATTTTTTAAGGATTAAGATCCACGTGGCAACACATCAACCGGTGTCATCAACTGTTCAACTATTGGGTTCAGAATTTTCCCCCATCCAACTCCTTTCACCTTCCAAGGGAAAAGGAAACAGGAATATAAAATAATAGTTTTTGCGCTTTTCAAGGGAATCTACCTTTTAAACGAAATAATTTGATGGATTGACACAAAGCTCGAGCTTTATCTCTGTTTAAAAGTTAGAACCGTGGGATTTGGCTTTGATTGCCTCTGTTGTTTTCTTCAAGTTTTGGGTTCAAACAGAAAAAACTATATTAATCCTTTCCTTTGTACAATCTGAAAATTTTTACAAAGTCTAAAATAACAAATTACTAGATACCAAGCTACAAAACAATTCATCCCTACAAACTAACCCCCAAAAAAAAAAAAAGACTGTACACCATTTTCCTCTTCTCTGTTGAATGAGAAAAACATATCAAGTGACTTGAGATTACCACCAACTATGCTTGGTAACATAACCTCAAATTGTTCGCTCTGTTATTGCTCTTCTGTTTCTCAGCATTGTGAGATCGAGCTTCTGGCTTGAAAGCCTCCTCACAAGTCTTGTAGTAGTTACCTCTTTTATTTCTTCATCCATTCACATCTCCAATGTCCTGCTATGTACAAATGTGTTAAACCCTAGAATGACCCCCCCAACAAAAAAAAAACCCAAACATTTCTGTCAATGTATCATCCGGAAACGCGGCAATCTTATCGGCGAGAATGCTACTGTGAGTTTTGCATGATCAGACAGATAGTAGTCTTCAGGCCATATGCCTTTCTCTGCCTCAGGAGGGGAAAGTGTTGCATTCTTTATAATGAAACCAATGGCTTGTTCTTGATTGCCATTTGATTCATCAGTTACCTCCTTAATCTCATCTATCTGATCTAAACATGACGGAATCCAGATTTGCTGCTACAGCCCCACAAATTATTGAACATTATTTAGCCAGCAGTGTTTCAGACGAAAATCTGAAGTGTTTATGCATGTGTCTATTATATAGTCTAACAATAACAATAAGAATAATTTTATATCATTAGATGAAAGATGCTCATTATTTTTGCCCATGTAGATCACATTCTTCATGAAGGCTAACCTAACTTGTTAAAGCCACTCCAGTAGCTTTAGGTGCTGGATTAAACTTAATTCCATAGTTTCATGACTTTGTATATTTTATTGGGATTATAGTCCATTTATTCCTAGAGCTCTGCTCATGGTTACTCAAATCTATAAACTTATTTTGCCATGAAATCAGACAGGATTCAAAACGAGAGATAAACTTTTTGTTGTAAGCTACTTCACCTGAAATTCTTTAAAATCCATCAAACCATTTCCATCCACTTCCACTAGGACCCACAAGTCCTTTGCCTCTTGAATACTAAGTCCACAAGGAGGACCAATTAAATTAAGCTGTATAAAAGAACCAGAGAACCTTAATCAAAATGAGGTCTTGCCACAGCAGCAAGGACACACAGATTTATTATCTGAAAAATTAGAGTCCTGGTCTTTTCGTTATACACTATACCTGTTCAAGTGCATCATAGAAACCAGCAAAGGTAATGCAATCTTCATTATCCCCCTTTAGGAAGGCAAATGTATCACTCTCATTCAGAGAAGCTCTCCGCAATAGATGCTGAAACAGAAAAATTCGTTGTCAGTTGAAATTTCTATCCCACAACCAGAAAATGATCTAAAACCTGCTTAAACACCTTTGGTGTATATAGATGCTAAAAGTGTTTGAAGGATGGTCAAATTGTTAATTAGTAAATTGAATTACAGATTCAAGAGGTATTGCGATCACCTTGAACATGCCAAAAACTGCATCACTCCAAGTTGCTTTCAGGAGTTTCCGATATTTATCAGGATTTAGGAGCCATATAAAATCAACAGCACATATATCTCCTCGGTGATTACGGTGACTAACCCACTGCATCCATACAACGTTCAAAAAAGAAAATTAAGTGATGAGAACATGGTTCAGCATAAAAAATTCTCTGATCAGTGCTGGATATATCACCTTGTGTGCATCTGCATCTGTGTATTGATGAACAATATCGTATGATGATACAAACCCGTGTGACCTCAAGAACCGGTAAACATGACCACGTTTGCTACCATTCCAGTCACTGAGAGATAAAATGTTTTTTTTTAAAAAAAAATCATTGACAGTGATTCAAAAGTTAAAGGATAAATTCAGAAATGCAAATGAGAGTCCCTCATAAGTCCATATAAATTTACCCGCATAGCATGATTGGCAAAGGCTTCAGTTGATACTCTTTCTGATAGGAGTCCACATATTGAAGTATCTTGTAGGCCTGTTAAAAAAAGAGTGAGAACTGAGAATTAATACATGTCCAAACGAGTTACCATGCCTGTTATCTAAGCGTCAAACATAATATGCTGAGATATTATTACCTGATGCAATCGTACTATGGATAGAGTTGAGTCATGAGGAAATAGCAAGTGGGTGTTGACAATAATAATTTCCTGGCCAGTATCATTGCTTTGGGATTGTGACAAGGGAGAAGATAATTCAACATGTAACAACTGAGCTACACGATCTCCACAATCATTGAAGTGCAATTCTTTGTAATTGAGAATCTTGAAGCGTTCCTTTTGCACCGCTATTAGAAGACCTACAACATAGTCCAACAGAGACAAGGCAGTTTTAATAATTTAAAAACAGAACAGAACCAAATGGTCAACGTTTTGAATAATTGATAAAACTGAGGATCTCAACTAAAGGGGTAGAATTTCAAATTAAGAGAATAAATACACACCATCCCCACGATTGTTAGTCCGTCCAAGGTTGAAATTAATATAACCAGCATCACCAAGTCTCTTCTCATACAAATTAACAATCTCTGGGTTTCCAACCCAAAATTCCTGTGAAAATTCAAATATGTTGGCATCAAACAGTTTACAATCCCTCCAAAATAAAATCTTGAGAATCACTCCTGTCAATCTCGTTGGAAAAAAAAACTAAAAGCACAAACAAAAGTGACGAAGGAAGAGATTGTAATGATCATGGTCATTCGAACCTGCAGACAGATAATGGAAGACCTCTCCTGCAAAAGCCAATCCAATATCCTGTCATTCCTGTCCAACCAAAACGGTCGGTAATCACTTTCGCGGCACGTCGAGTCCTACAAAAAATGAAACAAAACAAATGAATAATGAACATTGAAATCGAAATAGCCCACTTAAGGAAATCAATCATTAATGCAGGTATGTAGAAGCAGACCTGTTGGTCGAGGCGCTTGTAAATGGGAGCGAGGATGTTGAAGGTTGTGCACGTAATGAGAGGCTGTTGCTTCTCCTTCATAGAAGGAATTGCAAAACTCGCGATCCTTGAAATCCTTCCCATCTTCAGACTCTAATAAGTCCAAACGCACTAATTCCTCAAAATCTCTCACAAACCCCACCAATCCAACAGGGGAAAAAAGAGAAGAAAACGAAGGGTTTTGGTAATAAAATTACCCGCTTTTGTCTATCTTAGCGGGAAAAAATATGAATGTGCATCAAATAAAGATTCTAAGACTCTCTGGGGTCGTTAAGATAATGGAACGGGACAACCGAAGGCGACCTTCTGGGTACAGAGCTCCAGAAGAAACAGAGAGAAATTAAAATCAGAGAGACGCAACGACTGGGAGTCATTTGGTAATAGAGAACCCAGAGAGACGAAGGCCTAGAATAGCAACGACGATCCTCGTCCTTCCACGCTGTCTGGTTAGTAGTATCGTTCGAACGATTATTTCCTCATTGCTGTTTGCAAGAGGAAGAAGGTATACGTCAAGAATTTAACGAGCGAAAAAACCGCCCATATGCTATTTGAGTGGACTCTTGGGTTTTAAATACTGATATAAATTCTTAAGGCTTCATTTTATTTCGTAGATTAGATTTTCTAATCCTTCAAAATTTGCCACCTTGACTAGAGGATAAAGTTTAAAAAGATAAATCGAGTTCTGACCAGATGTGAAACACATTTTGTTAATGGAGTATAACGAATATATGCTCAAATCACACCATATTCCCGCTTATAATGTTATACTATATTTCCGTAGATTGTATGGTTTAAACATTTGGTTGAAAAAGGTAATTTGAGGTTTGGTTTAACTCGGCCTCAACCCGAAGTGGACTGGACTGAATTAGACATGATCCAACGGACTACTTAGATCAATCCAAATAGCCAAGGATTCCTTCCTCTTTTTAAATTTTTTTTCTAATTATATTTTTTTCCTCTTTGTGAAGAGGTTAGATTTCAACTAATTTTAGCACTCCGCAGCATCCCATCATTTCCCTTCCAAATTGCACCACATTTAAATGCATTTCCCTTACAGTTTTCACAACTTATATTCACAATAACTACGTTCAACCAACATTTCCCTTTCAGATTTCACATGAACATAAAAAAAGATCAAGAAATAACCAGAGGCAGGAATGGATACAATGATATCGGCATAAGACAAGATAAAAGAAGAACAAAAGAGATACCGGCAACTGGTAAGACAACCAAAAGCAAACCACTGTGAAATAATAACGACAGAGCCATAGGGGAAGCATATCTAGGAGGAGAAGCCTCTGCGGGGTGAGCAACACTGATAAGAAGATAAGAGGTGGGGCGACCACTTGTGACTTGCGAGCGAGCGAGAGAGGAAACGACCAGCAGCAACAATTGTTGAGGAGAGAACGAGAAGCAGCCGAGGAGGTGGGGCGACCTGCGAGCTAGAGAGCAGAGATGAGGTAAGCTTCAGACTTACTCATGTTTGATTATCGATTCTCTTATTATTTTTCATCTTTACAGATTCACATGCTTCAGACTTACTCTTTCTTGTTACTACTTGCTTCTCATATACAAGATGACTTATTATCCAAGTAAGCTTTCTACCAGCTCTCACAATACATGATCTCTGAATACAGAATAAAAATCATTTGCAGCCTTTTGATAGTTTTTCTTGTTAAATTGCTGTGGCTTTGAATTATAAAAGGTGAAGTTGCCAAAAGCTCCTTCATTGAAGTTTTGAACAATGCATGGTGAAGCCAATTCAAACTATAATAATAGGGCAATGTAAAAGCAATAGGAAAATTCTTGGTCTTTAAGCTTGATCATGGAACTGATCATCATAGTATATATATTCTATAAGATTTTTAACTTGAATGAATTAAGATTTTTAAGTCTTCAAGACATCTGCATGTTTGTGGTTCATATTTTAATTTGTGAATCACTACGAATCCAATGAATTTTTGTATGTATAAGATTCTCACTATATCTACTAAATACTACTTGATATCTTGATCTTCTGTTAAAGGGTTTACTTATCCTCTTATTTTCAATCTATTGACTTTTATCTTTGTAGCTTTTTTAGAAGCTATTTTTTGGGTGAACCGAAAGTCAAAACATAGAAACATCATTATTTTCTTGATCTCTTTTCTTAAGATTCTCTTTGATATTCTATTAGTGAAGCCAATACTGACATTGAGATGGTGATCGTAATATCAAATAGAATCCTAAGACATGACAATCTAGAAAATAACAATGTTCATATGTCCTGACTTTCAATGATTCACCCAGTAAAATATCTTCTGAAAAGGCCATAAATACAAGAGCCAATAGATTGAGCATTGGAGAATAAGTAAGCCCCTTTAATGAACGACCCAAGACATAAAGCATACTATAGCAGTTACAACAAGACCCCCTTATACAGAGGAATCCCATCAGTTGATTCACAGTGATTCGCAGAAGATGAACAAGAAAAACGCATATATATAAAAAAAACAAAGAAATCTTAACTTATTCAAGTTGATAAATCTTACAGAGTATACTACAGTGATTAGTTCCATATTCCAGCCTAAAGACCAAGAAGCTGTCCTACTGTCTGTACATAGCCCAATTACTATAGCTTGAATTGACGCCACAAAACATGTTAATTAACATCATCGTCCAAAACTTCAAAGCATTGGAGTTTTTTTTAAGCAATTTCACCTATTAGACTTCAAAACCACAACAATTTAATAATAAGGAAGGAAGATTATTGCATTAATGAAAGTTATTTCTATTCTACGTTATTGCAAGAGCGGCGGGTAGAAATCTTACTTGTATGATAATTCATAATGTAAATGAGAAGCACCAAGTACTAACTATAAATAGTGAGCCTGAAGCGTGTGAGCGTTTTTGAGTGAAACAGTGTGAAAGGGATAATGACCACGTAAAATATAATTCCTTTCCCATGCATGTAAAGGCTCGTACGTAGGTAATGCTCCTCCAACACAAATAGTTGTGCCTACTGCCTCTATTTTACCCAATCGATCATATTTCTAGTCCTAGTTTCTCCATCCTACAATCATTTTTAATTTGTAAATAAAATTGTTCTATATCAAAGGTTTTCATGAAAATTAGTCTGTGTGCACACATATATGCTGAGATATATATGACCACAAGAGCGGAAATTGTGGCAATCCAAATAGGTTTGGAGTTATGCCAAGCTTTGCAATTTAACGATGTGCAGGTTTTCTCTGATTCTTTAGAAGCGGTCAACACACTTTTGAGGGATAGCGAATCTAATCATCATCTACATCATGAGATTGAAGTCATTCAACACCTTCTATATGGCAATTGGAATTTAGAGTTGTATCAATGTAACAGAGAATTACTGAGGTGCGCTGATATCATAGCCAGAGAAGCCCATACAGGGAGTGCGGCTTTTTCTATTCTTGTAGAGGCCCCACCAACCTGTAAAGAGTACATCCTTCTTGATTAGACTTTTGTAGGAGGGAATAGTCCTCAACTCTGTTTGTAATTCCATTTTCAAGTATAGCTTGCCTTTCCAATAAAAAAAACATTGCAATACTTGTTATCCTGAAAAAGGTGGCATTATGTAGTGAGAAAATATATTAATTTGTTAAGAACACAAATTATATATAGATAACTAAAGCTATAGCCCCCTTCCATTCCTTTAAGAGGTGACTAGCTATATGATTATATTTAGTCTTGTGATTGTGTTGCCTAGAAAATCAGTTTGGTTAACTTATGTTTTGAGTTTTATCTGTTAGCAAAAGCTCTTAATTTTGCTTCTTATCATCCATTATAACATGTATTGAGGGCAAGGAATAGACCCCTCCCAACCAAATTACTTCATATATATGCAATAATTATGATGCCTCATTCGGTAAATCTATCTCATGCATGTCCTCTTAATATATTGCTGGATAAGTTGAAAGGTGACCGTTGGATGGTGATGAAGATGCAGAAACGGAGTATGATCAGAGGAACTTACTCACAATATAATGAGAGGCTAATTAAGGACTATAGGCGTCTAAAAAAGTTTAGATATATACCGATCTACAAAAAAAATCATTTTTGATATTATTATCTAATATTTGACTATCGTTGGGATGAATTGATGATATTTTTTCAAAGACTATTTTGTTCATGTTAAAGTGACGTTATATTTTACTTGTTTCAGAATGTATTATGGAGCTCTGGAATTCATTCACACGTAAATTGAGACAAAATTTCTTTCACATATTTATCTCGAAATTTGTAAATTTTTCTTTTAACGGATTCCCAATTGTCATCGCTCATCTCTTATTTATTTGCATGTTTTAATATAATTAAAAAGGGTAGAGATAAAAACACATCTCGTGATATAGTAACTACTGTTTAACTTATCGGAATTTTTTTATTGCTCCAATAAACTATGGACAAAATATTTTTGTTGGATTAATACATTTACTTAAATTCATCCACTGAAGAATTTTTTTTTCAAAAAAAGAATGCACTTTTTTTCTATATAAGATAAATTTGTGAAACGAGTTTAATCATAGCCTTTGTCAATTGTAGAGCTGTAATTAAAACACACACCAAAAGTAAAACTGTGAAAACCCACATGGGAGCATCTCTTTCAAATATACTTTAACGATATATTAAATAATGAAATATTAATACACCTTTTCTATAGTTACATTCACACACTCTATGAAGCCACTATGATTTCTACCCCTAAAAACAAAAACTCATTATAAAGATACCTACTTCTCAACATATATCATTCTATTTGAGTTGAGCAATTTATTTTTTTTCCCTTTCTTGCTTGTAAGTGTAAGATCAAGTGGAGGTGGGTGAAAAGAATTAGCATATCCATCATATCATCATAATTCTCCATCATATATATGAGCGGAATTTCTATGGGGCGTTTAATATATAATGGGCTTGTTTGGTAAGTCTATTGGGAGAACGAATACAGATTCCGAGGTAAATATACGAGAGGAGTTTTGTCTCAGTAAACGTATGAATGGCTTTTGGATGCTCAAACGGGTTATCCAAACAAGCCTAATTCGACCATATGTGATTTATACAAGAGATTTCTCCCAAATATTCCGAAGATAAAAAAACTGGCGTTAATTGTATGAGTTTCTTCAAAGTTCCAGGATTTGCTAAGTGGGAAGTGTTGTAAATATTGTGTGTGAGTGTGTCAAAGGAAGAGTCACATATTACTTGGGATTGTAGATATCCAAGTAAATATACTATAATGTGATCTTGGATCAGTAAATGGGTTAAGAGGAGGAGTATGTTTACATACAACAAAGGGTCACTGGAGATAAATCCGGTTATTTCCCCTACCTTTTGTGCGTAAATTAAACACATATTGGGCACATTCTATTGGAAATTTTTGGAAAAATCCAAAATTACTTTAATTGCTTTAAGAGTATATTTAATAGCTTTTAATATATTTTATTATGATTGAAAATGTTGTTGTACATTTCGCAAATTCAATGTGCTTTTAAATGGTTTATTTAAATGCTTTCAATACCAAAGATGAAACAGATTTTTCCATAATGTTGATTAAATACAAGCAATTAAATTGGTAATTATGTGGTTTTTAATTGCCAATGTCCATATACACGATGCTTACATAAGTGCTTCAAATGAGAGGCTTGAGTAGAGATTTTGGTACTCCTCTCCTCCTCCTGGGTTCTCTACCTTGCTGAGTTTGACAATACCTTCTGCTAGTTTTGTATCCCTATGTCCTTACAGGAGGAATCTGTTTAATCCTGGGGAGTGCCGCAACTTACTTGCCAGTAGTCGCGGAATAGCTCCTAAGGACAGTGTCCTCGGATGCAACTCGGTTTAACCATTTATTTGTAGGTGTTGCTGCCACTAGGATGAATACAACGTTATAGGGTGTGTTTGGAAATTGCGTTGGGAAAACGAGCACAGATTCTGAGGTAAATGTGTGAGAGGAATTTTGTCTCGACTCGCGTGAAAATGATTTTTGGGTACAAGCCCACAGAGAAGTTGGAAGATCCATTGATGTTTACGTGCAGAATACAACAGGAAGAAGGGCTCAACCATCGGAGGAACATTGACTTATGTTCCTCCAATGGTTGAGCCCCTCTTCCCACTTGGCAAATCCAACCAAGAACTTTGCAGGAACTCTTAGGGCTCGTTCGGTACGATGGAAGTGATTTTGATGGAAATGAAAATGAATATGGATATGAAAATAGATATGGAAATGGATATGGAGTTTAAAAATGCGTTTGGTATACCTTGGAAATGAATCTTAATTTTACATAAAAGGACCAAAATGCCCTTCTCATTATTTGCTCCCTCTTGCAGATCTCTGCCTCCCTACTCATCACCCTCCACCTTCGACTACCCTGCTCATCCCTTCTCCTCCATTGCAAACCTCCGACCACTCTGCTCCCTCCCTTCTCCTCCACCAGTGTTGGTGGCGACGTTGAAGAATCATCGCTGATTCTCTCCAGAGGAAGCAACTTTGTTGGATTGAACTCATTTACTGCATCACCATTCGACGAGACGAATCTTCCAACAGCGATTAAAGCAACAGCAGAGAGGGTGACATAGAAATTGGAGGTCAACAAGATGGGAGATTTGGGAATCAAGCAGAGGAACTCAACTAGCTCAGGAGAAGCAGTGAATAAAGTGCATCGAAAAAGAAGGTCGGCGAAATGAACTGGATGATTGAGTGATAGAAGAAGAGAGACAAAGTGCCAGACTGCCAAGCGAGTTCGAGCAAGGCATGGAGGTCCGACGAGCTTCTCCGTTGTGTATTGCTATTGAGGTGTGGTGTCGGGCTCGCCGGAGGTGGGTTGTGGGGCTCGCCGGAGGTGGAGGGAAGATCGTCGGAGACGGGGAAGAAGGTTGCCGACGGTGGGGTGTGAGGCTCGCCGACAATGGGTGGTGGGAGTGAAGACGCAAGCTGCGCGAAGTGCTGGGTTTAAAAAAAGTGGAGGGTAAAATAAAGAATTCCATGGAATTGTGTCAACTCCATGGGTTGTGATATGGAAGCTATTTCCATGCTTTCTTATGGATATGAAAATGGAATTTTGATCAATTCCATGCAATCAAACATATAAGATGATGGAATTGGTCTCCATTTCCATTTTCATGAGGCCAATTCCATCAAACGAAACAGGGCATTATATATACTATTGATGACAGTACAGTTCAAGTTATGGAGTATGTGAATCTTCATTGCTTTCCACATGAACACATTTTAATTTGTTGTTGATGTGGAGCCACTGTTTGGTATTTTTGGAACACTTGGGCAAAGATCTCTCGGGATGGTATAAATCACACAAGATCAAATTTAAACCTTGCTTCATTTGAACAGGAGTACTTCTCTGATGATCGATATTATCAAACGCCTTATAGAAATCCCATTGAGATATATAACAAAGCATTATGCTGATGAGTATCCTAACTCTCTTCACGCATCTCTACTTTGAAAGAGAAAAACTGCTCAAGGCAAAGCGAAAGCTAACTCGAAGGCAGAGGAAGGTATGCATTGTTTTTGACAGAATGGGACAACGGCTAGCTCCAAGTTTGCCAAATCATGGACCTACAAAAACACAAGCTTTTGTCAATTGTCATGATGAGAAACGGAGAAAACGAGTTGACGGGGAATAAACGAGGAAGGGGAGGTACCGGAGACGGCAAGGAGCCAACAGGACAAGGGGAGGAAACAGAAACAGGGTCAGGCTTTTGGTGGCGTGTAAATTCATCTTCCAATGGCTCTTCCAAAACTGTGTGAAAAGTTGAGGAGTTTGTTGACGGAGAAGTCGCCGGATGACCTGCAGTCGTCTACAGCAGACAAGGGGTCAAGTTTCACGGTCATATGTCTCTCATGAAACTGTTCTTCAACGCCGCTTCGACGACGCACTCCGTTTGGGTTTCATCCTAGAAATAACCAACCAACCAGCGACAAGTATATATTTTGAGAAACAGAGAGAGAGAGAGTACTTGAAGAAGGGAGAGGAAGGTGGGGAAGTGAGATGTGGAGGGAGTGGAACTTGAAGAAGGGTAATGAGCTAGTTTGGTAAACCAACGAAGGCGCTGTGGAACTGATTAGGATACTCATTAAAAGTGATGAACTCCCTTAATTCATTAATTAAATCTAGACTTCCAAATTTGATATGCATGGTCCATATTTGATTTTTTTTATTTTTGAAAAATTTATTTTAATGTGTATAAAATTTAAAATAAAATTAATATCTTAACTATCATATTTTAAATGAATTTTTTTAATAAAAAATTGCTATTTTTAAAAAATTCAGATCTGGACGGTCCAAAATCAAATATGAATAATCTAAATCTAATAGGTTGGAGGAGCTTACCACTTTCATAAGCACCTTAACCAGGTCACCTGTGAGTAGGCAAAGCATCACGATCTAGGTCTATGTTCATTATGATTTCTACCCTTGAAAATATTCTTGATAGAGATGACCTATTCCTTTCCCTATATGTAAGATGGAGAGAAGGTTTTTTTTTGTCCTGAATTTTTTACATGAATATTCAATTTTACATAAATTTATTATTATGCACATTTTATTCTTATGTTATAGAATATAATATTTTCTTTCCATCTTTAACATAGGACTTAATTAACAGATTTTGCGAAAAAGGATGAACCTAATTTATCCGACTTATAAATTAATATATATAAACAAAAAATTCAGAATGAAATCTCTGATATTTTTGGCGTCTAGGAATGATTATGATGGCTATTCAATTGTATATAACACGTACACATGGTTGTCGTTATTGATATAATTATTCATTATCAGAAAAATGTCATTTAACGACGAAAAATCTGTCGCTAAAACGAGGGTAGCTAATATTTTCCATCGCTAAATGGAAATTTCCTGATAGAAAATAACCATTTAACGATGGATTTTTCCGTTGCTAAATAGTATTTTTCTGGTAATGATTGTACATTCGATTGCTTAATTCCGTGGTCCATCGAAATTGTTTATTTCTTGTCATGCCAATAACAGCCACTAGATGCATGCAAGCTACGTAATTTTTTAGCCTTTTGATATTTTCTTCACAAACATCTCATGAATATACAATCTGAGAAAACATATTACAATATGTGAGTGGAGAGTGATCTATGCGTCAAGCAGCTCCAAGGTCATAGGCATGCTTACGTGTGTGACCAATATCTGTCATTTTATGTTAATCCAATAATTAGTTCAAAGGAGCAAGTGGTGAAAACAGTTATGTGATTGGCTTTGCCGATTAAATTATGCAATACCAAAGATTCAGACAACACGTGTCCCACACTCATACGACAGACATACGGATTGGTTTTGCTGTCGCATTCATTTGGATTGATGAACATGGCAGGCTTGATTCTTCTCTTTTGCGTCGTCAGAAGGCAGTGTTGGTTTCAGTTACAGCCTCCCACCGAAATAACTTGAACAAATTTGGACCAATGAAGTCTCTGTTATCAAACTGGAGCCTCACGTTCCTTTTAAAGCTATATGTCACTTAATAATTCACCTGCGTTCTATATCGTCTTTATCATTTAAAATTAAAAATGGACTCTTTTCCCCATACCCATGTCAATTTATTCTGTTTATTCCCTGATTCCCCCCTATTTTAGTTCCTTCTCTTGCTTCTTTTAAGTATTTTTCACAGGGAGACGTCCAATTTCTTCTTGTCTCTTACCCCTTTCTTTTTCTCGCTAGTCGAATTCATCATCTTTGTCACCTTCTGCATATTAACTTTCTAGTAATCAGTAACCACCACTAACGCACAAACCGTCTTTAATTTGCTTACACCTACCTACCTGCAACTTCATGATTGAATTGAGGTCCTGCTAACTCATTATCGGAGCTAGCCAGCTTCCATCTTCAATATGGCTTCCTTCTATTTCATCTTCTTCTTGTTTTGCGTATTTACTCTTCTAGCTTCAACTAGAGAACACCCAGTTATTGCTTATTCTTCATCGTCCTCCATTAACGTAACCAAACACTTCTACTTTTCCGATTTCAGCTTAAGCAATAACTCCAGAATTGTCCATGATGTGAAGCTCCTAGGCAGTGCCAAGCTGTCGGAACAAGACATCAGAGATCAAGCAGGAAGAGGCATTTACTCCTTCCCGATTCGCCTGCTGGACCCAGAAACCCAGATCCCAGCATCTTTCCAGACCACTTTCTCTTTTCAGTTCATCAGTTCAGGACTAAATGATTCTTATCATGGGGGTAGTGGCTTCACTTTCATCATCGTCCCGGACGAGTTCACTGTGGGAAGGCCAGGTCCTTGGCTTGCCATGCTTAACGATACTTGCCAAGATAATTA
Organism: Vachellia pachyceras; assembly: GCA_025593235.1. Lineage (NCBI taxonomy): Eukaryota > Viridiplantae > Streptophyta > Magnoliopsida > Fabales > Fabaceae > Vachellia > Vachellia pachyceras. The sequence continues at coordinate 1,527 of JANTPZ010010822.1, read as the reverse complement.
CAAAGCAGTGGCGATTGAATTCGACACGAGAATGAACCCAGAATTCGGAGATCCAAACGACAACCATGTTGGCATCAATTTAGGTACCATAATATCCTCTAAAACCATCAACGTTTCTGATGTTGGAGTGAACCTTAAGGATGGTTTTGTTCATCGTGCTTGGATTACCTATGATGGTCCCGGAAAAAGGATGGACATTCGTTTAGGATCAGCGAACCAAGAAGATTACCCTTCTAAGCCAATCTTCTCAGAATCTTTGGATCTCTCACCCTTTCTCAATGAGTATATGTTCGTGGGATTCTCTGCTTCCACAGGAAACCATACCCAAATCCACAACATACTTTCTTGGAACTTCACATCCACATCTCAAGCTTCTCTTCGACTTCCTTCATCTAATACCTGCCAGGCTAAGATCTTACTTCAGAGTGCCTCTGAAACTCCGATTGCTAGTGGTTCTTCTTCTAAATTTGAACCTTCTATCAGCTTTTTAATCTTTATGGCTGCAGTGGCTTTGATTCTTGCCGTTGTTCTTGGCTTTTACTTCAACAGTAAACGCAGAAGAAATGCTGAAAAATCGATCTTTCCAAGACCCCCAAATAAGCCTCGTCGCTTTACCTTCTCTGAGATTTCCTCTGCCACTCGATCCTTCAATGAAGTAGAGGTTTTGGGTAGTGATTCTAGGGGCGTGTACTACTGCGGGAAGCTTCCCAACGGCGTAAGAGTTGCTGTGAAAAGATTCTCAACTCAGTTTCTGAGCTCTTACGGGTCAGATCATAAGAAACGATTGTTGAAGGAGATCAAATCTATAAGCCAGTTTCGCCACCCAAACTTGATCCCCATAAGAGGGTGGTGCCAAGAAAAGCATGAAACAATGGTGGTCTATGATTTCTTCCCAAACGGCAGCCTCGACAAATGGCTAGTCGAAGACAATGTTCTTCCATGGACTCGCCGGTTCAAGATCATAAAGGACGTAGCAGATGGCTTATGCTTCCTCCACTCTAAGCAGCTAGCCCACAAGAACTTGAAATGTAGCAGTGTGTTTCTTGATGTGAACTACAGAGCAATCTTAGGTGACTTTGGGTTTGTACTATTAGAATCAGAATCGAGACAATTCGAGTCCAGTGTGTGTAGAGGTGTTGATGTGTTTGAATTTGGCGTGCTTGTGCTGGAAGTGATAGCAGGAAGGCACAGGGAAGCAGAAGAGAAAGAAAAGAATGTGAAACCTGAAGCTAAAAGCTTGCTGGACTATGCTTGGAACTTGCATGAGATTGACGAGAAAGTGAAGGTGGTGGACAGAAGAATGGGATCAATGATAAACATGGAGCAAGCTATTCGGGTACTGGAAATTGGGCTGCTTTGCACATTGAATGAGAACAAAGGAAGGCCAAGTATGGAGCAAGTGTTAGAGCTTCTGAACATGGAGATACCGATCCCTAAGCTGCCAACAAGTCGACCTGTTGCCTTGTTCCCTTATAGCAGTGCCAACACAGGTCTCTGCAATACGTACTCTTGCACCACCTTGAAGTT
>JANTPZ010010820.1:0-18778 GCA_025593235.1 Vachellia pachyceras | reverse complement strand
AAATTCCGCAGGTAATTACCTGCGGAACATTCCGCAGGAAAATTCGCAGGTAATTACCTGCGGATTTGTAATCCGCAGGAAAAAAATTCCTACGAACCCTTATACCTGCGGACCAAAATCCGCAGGAAAAGTTTTTCCTGCGGATTTTTTGCCAAAATCCGCAGGAAAATCCGCAGGAATATAACTTTTTTTTTGTAGTGAGCCCACAGGCTTAAACGCCCGTTTCACAGTTCTAACCTCAGACATGTCACTTTGAAAGGTAATGGGACACAACAAGTGGCAGCAGAAATCTCAATCCAGGGTTATTATGTTAAAGTGACGAAATCATGGTGATGGTGGTATGTTAACTGTATCGTGAATGAAGTTCAAAGCACATGTGGAAGTAGGACTTTTGGCGGGCTGCTCCACCAACTTTGCTGCTGCTTCTCCTTCCCCATTTACTAATAATTTTTTCATATCTATATCTATTTCTATCTTCATCTCCATCTTCATTTTCACCAAAATTAATTCTAGTACACACTTTTACAAAAATTTCGGACGAAAACGATAAAAAAGTCCTTGTCTCAAATATATATATATGAGCACGCATATATATATATATATATATGAAGTAGTAGAGGTTTCTATTTTGCCCCTCTTCCCTTCCTCCACAAATAACACAACCAATTAGTGGTTTGGAAAATATAGTGATCAAAACTTGAGTCTTTCAAGCAAAAAAAAAAAGGGCAAAACAATATCCTTTATTACCATAAATCCATGTCAAAAAAAAAAAAACACAACACATGCATACACATGTGATTATTGGAACACTTGACATGATACACACACACGTGTGTGTGTGTGAAGGAATGTCAAAAAATGCATGCATTGCTTTAGAAACCGTGTATTTTGGGGGATCTTTTTCTTATTTTTCACACTAACCGACTTCATCCGGTTAGGAAGTGGGACGCTATGAGAAAAATATATAATCCATTGTTTATCCACAGTAAACTACTTGAGTTCCTGTTGTACTGATACCCCCATATATATATATATATGTATGTATGTATGTAAGTGTAGGTTGAGAGAGGGCAGTTGAAGAAATTGAGAAATACTGAAGCATATTAAGGAAGCGTATTGGAGAATGGGGTATTCAGTGAGAGAGGAAGTGCGGTTGGTGATGGGCATGATCACATTCATAATGTTATTAGGGTTTCATGGAACAAGAAGTGAGGGGTGCTTGAGAGAAGAGAGAGAAGCTCTTTTGAGAGTGAAAGAAGCTTTCAATTACCCAAATGGCCATTCTCTTCCTTCCTGGAATAACCTTACCTCCTCTTCTGATTGCTGCACTTGGGAGGCTATAGAGTGTGACAATTCAACCAATAGAGTCACAAGCCTTTTTCTGAACAGCACAAGAGCTTATGAGTTGAGACACAGCAAATGGTCTCTCAATGCTTCTTCTTTTCTTCCCTTCCAACAGCTTCAAGTTTTGCATCTGGATAGGAATTACTTGTCAGGTTCGGGTCACCCCTCTCTCTTTCAACTACTTTATCATTATATTACGTTCATGCTCGCACACATAGGCATATATATACTGGATAGGAATTATTTCCTCGTTTTGAACCATTGAAGTGGATAGCTTTTAATTGGGACAAATGTTTTTATTGGTAAGGGCAACTACAACTTTAAAGTCTCTAAAGTTTCCTTATCATACATAATTAATTCTAATTGTTTGAGGATAAATTATAAACATCAAGGGTGGTAAAATCTTCATGGATTGTAGAAAAAATTGTTGATCCCATGACAACGAATAAAATTGTATATGAAACTTTAAGGATTTGATTGATAAGAGTTGGCCAAAGCACACATTTTCTATGCATAATGTTTCATTTAGGTCATTTGATTTGATTTTATAAGCATCTTTTCACCCCTAATAAATTATTAATCACCATATTTTCTTGGTTATATAGGCCCACACAAACTTCAAAAACAGTAAATCAAACTTGGACTTCATGTTAAATTATGAAGAGAATGATGATATTAATTATATGAATTACTTTTATAATTCTCTATACAGCCATTAACATTCATGGTAACTGATCACATGTTTGTGGAGCAGGGCTGTTTGGCTATATAAGGCTGGCCAACTTGGAACTGTTGGATTTAACCGTTAATTTGCTCACAGAATTCCCATCTTTCGGTGCTAAATCTCTCTCTTCTATATTCTTTCATATGGCATATGTTAATTATTGAGTCTGCGTTAAAAGTTTATCTACCTTCAAAGAAAAAATTGCCTTGATTAATTTTTTTTTAAAAAGGCAAACATATATATGTAGACAACTTTTCTCTTTTAAATATTGATCTTTTCTTTTTTTTTTTAAAAAAAAAGGGCAATCATATTTATGTAGACAACTTTTCGCTATTATGTATTGAATTTTCCTTTTTTGAAAAAAAGCCAAATGCATATATGGAGACAACTTTCCTCTGTCAAATATTCTATGATCTTACTCAATTTTGCGGCGAAGTGAATTGGTGTTGAATTTAAAAGCTAACCAAGTATTTATAACTCAATTGGCACCATATATTTATTCTATATATATATATTCTTATATTCTATATTCTATTTTTATTCTATATTTTTATCTTCTATTATTTGATAAATATTAAATCCATTTGGTGCCCTCCCTTGTTGATTTTAGATTCACTAATTTACTCACCTATTTGACTTTAGAGAATCTTGAGAATATTGAGGGTTGAATAAAATTATGCTTTTACTTAATATGCGATGGAAACGTGACTAGATATACGAGTTGTGGACAAATTTTAGCAATTTCAAGAAACCAAGCTAGTAACAAGATGACAATTCATTAAAACATTTTATTTAGAGAAATGACCCATCCAAGTAGCTTTTCTAGTTTCTACATACCATATATTTTTTTGTATTTATATATTAATAAGCACTTGCTTAATGTACATTTCCATTTGGCATTTTGGCAGATCTTTTTCATTCACGTAATTTGAAGACTCTGTGGCTTGGTAGGAATTTGTTGGAGGGTAGTATTCCAGAACCTATTATGTCTCTTACTTCCCTCAGGAGTTTGTCGTTACATACTAACAACCTCACTGGATCACTGTCACACCAAGGTGTGGATCATATTTATTTAAAATCTATCACATGTTTTGTTCATGAGATTTTTAGTTCAAAATATATGAGGTCAAAGCATATAAGAATTGACAGGATGGAGCTATATATATTGACAGATTAAGAAGTAATATAGGTTTCATATATATTTTCATGCACATGCTAATTAAAAATGGTAAGAGAACTAACAACGATTAAATCTAGTGAAAGGGGTTAGTATTTCACAATGTGAAGAATCAAAGCTTACATCCATGTTGGAAGAAGTGACCCATAATTTAGTGTTCAATAGTGTTTCGAACATGATTGCTTCTATTAGGAGGATATCTGTGTGTTTTAGTAAAAAGAAAATGACTTTGATCCTTCCTTTTCTCTATGCATTCTCTATATTTAATTAATTCATATATTCTTAATACTTAGTGTCCAGCATTCAATTCAAATATATCCTATCGGTTCACATTTTTGAAGCTGAATGTAATACTTACATAATTTAGCAAAAAGATTTTTTTTTTTAAAAAAAAATATCTGCCAATCTCAAAAGTTGAGAAAGCATTAAGCAATTTCACTTCATGTTTATAATTCTTTTATTATTGATGGATAGATTATATAAGATTAACAAGTAGAAATGGAATGTTGCAGGAGCCCTATGCAATCTGAAAAATCTTCTAGAGTTGTATCTATCCTTTAATAAATTTGAGGGGCAACTTCCTGCATGCCTTGGTAATTTGACCTCTCTCCAAGTATTCGATCTTAAACATAACAACTTCGAAGGATGCTTTCCTTCCTCGCTCTTTCATACTTTGAGGTCCCTCACTGCAATTACGGTTTCTAGTGACAATTTCAGTGGCTCATTCTCACTCTCTTCGCTTGCCAACCACTCCAATCTCAAAATCATTGACATTGAATGCTCTAATGACAATCTCAAGTTTGAAACTGGGAATCCACCTTTTATCCCTTCCTTCCAGTTGAGGCTTCTCACTATCATCAACTGCACTACTCTCAATGAAGTGAATAATAATAAAGTGCCTACCTTTCTTCTTCATCAACATGACTTGTTATATCTACAACTTTCCTACTTGAACATTTCAGGAACCTTCCCATCATGGATTTTGACAAACAACACAGAACTAAATGTTTTCAATCTCACTCACAACTTGTTCACTGGTCCCTTTGAACTCAATTCCACCTCAGAATTGCTTAAATGTTTTGATGTTTCCTCTAATCCCATTAGAGATGAAATCCCTTCTCATATTGGCTTCATTTTCCCCAGCTTGATCTCTCTTGATATGTCTTCAACTTCATTGCAAGGTTGCATTCCAGCTTCGGTTGGTGAAATGAGACACCTAAATGAACTTGACTTGTCAAACAATAATTTGTCTGGTTACTTGCCCCAAGAATTCGGTCAGAGTGACAATGAATTGAGGATTTTGAAGTTATCAGACAACAATCTAAGTGGCCCATGTCTTCCCATAGGGTCAAATTTCACGAATTTGTTAGTTATGGATCTCAGTAACAATAACTTCAGAGGAAAATTTCAGGGTGGGATAAAAAAGAGTACTCAATTAAGAATGTTGGATCTCAGTGCCAACCAACTTTTTGGTGAAATACCCATCTGGATCGGAAATTTCCAACATTTGAGCTACCTCAGTTTGTCCAAGAATTCTTTAACAGGTTCAATATTAGAAAGCTTTTGTAACTTGACTGAACTTATATATCTAGACCTTTCTCAAAATAAATTTCATGGCCCTTTACCAAGCTGTCTCAACATGCCATTGTTGAAATACTTGCACTTACAGATCAACCATTTCACGGGACCTCTGCCTTCTTCTTTGGCCAATTCCCCCTTGTTGACTTTGGATGTGATGAAAAACAATTTTTCAGGTCAAGTTCCACAATTGTTGAGTTCATTTTCAAATTTAAGGGTTCTCAACTTAAAAGAAAACAAACTTGAAGGTTCTATTCCAATTGGTTTATGTGAGCTTAAGATGATAAGCATATTAGACCTTTCTCAAAATAAGCTTTCCGGAAGGATACCGAATTGCTTAAATAACATCACATTTGGAAGGAGCTGGGACGCACTTGGGGAAACAAAAATAGGAAACTTTGGTGTGTCTTGGACTGAAAAGACCTTGCAATTTGTTATTCACATTTTAGCTGGGGAAATTTCAATCGATCATGATCACAAACAAGATGTTACTTTTTATAGAGATCAAGAAGTTGATTTCAGATCAAAAAGAAGGTACGAATCTTACAAAGGAAGAATTTTAAATTTAATCTCTGGTTTGGATGTCTCAGAGAATCAATTGACAGGTGAAATCCCTTTACAAATTGGATACTTAAGCACTATTCATACATTAAATTTGTCAAACAATCATTTGAATGGGCCTATTCCAGAAACATTTGCCAGCCTTACGCAGATTGAGAGCCTTGATCTTTCACACAACAAGTTGATAGACCATATTCCTACACAATTAATTCAGTTGTACTCCTTGTCTGTTTTCTCTGTGGCACACAATAATCTATCCGGAATGACACCTGACATGAAAAATCAATTTTCAACTTTTGGACGAAGTAGTTATGAAGGGAACCCTTTTCTATGTGGTCCAACTCTACAGCAAAATTGCTCATCCATTGATAAATCAATAGGAGGGAGAAACAAGCAGTTTCATAACTCGGAAGCAAATGATTTTCGAGATGCCTTTTTATGGAGTTTTGGTGGAGCATTTGGGGTGTTTTTTCTGGGTGTTATTGCAGTTCTTTATTTGAACCCTTACATTTGCAACCACAAACTAAGAGCTATAACAAGTTACTTGTATGAGTAGATAAGATCTTGATCATGTACGCAACAGATGGTGGTCAATTCTCTAGAAATACAATAACCAAAAGACTGCCATCTGTTTGAAGTCTTCGGAAAGGAAATTAATAAATTGAATATTCAAACCATCATTTTGTCTTTATTTTACATTTATAGCCCAGCTTACTGATTTGACATGTAATGTAACCTTATACATACGATGAATGGTCCAAGAGGAATATAAAGCATTAAGTAATCTTAGAAATGGGAAAGTCCATCCCTTCCCCGAATCTGCCTTATCCCACGCGTTTTCACAGTACTGTTCGTAGCTGCCAACCTTAGTGTGTGTTATAGATAGCATCTCAATCGCTTTCACATACTCCATGATATATAATCTCTTTCACATCTCAAAACCGTTTTAAAAAATTGATTTCAAAAAAGAATTTAAAAAGAAAAAAAGCAAAAAAACTAAAACTTGCTCATGTTTTTTAGTTTTTGAAAAGAAGTTTCTATTTATTTAAAAACAACTTATTAAAAATAACACCCCAAAAAAGTTTTTGTTTTCTTATTTTTAAAAACAAAAAACAGTTTTTTAAAATAGAAACAAATACTCTCTACATAACTCATATTTTCATCATTTTTCTCTAGACTAATTTATCTAACTCGTAAATTGATATATAATCTAATAATACATATATGTGCTTCACAATTTATAATTTAATAATACATACATATTCTTTAACTTTTTTAAAGTCATTGGCGAAACAGCTAAAAGTCAATGTCAAAGTAAGTCATTGATATGTCAAGCATGTATCACACTTGGGAGTATTCTTCATTTCTTCATATCATGATCCTCATTTTTGAAACGTCGATGTGTTTCATGACTCACGCATTGCTAATTAAAGTTAAATTTTTCATTTATTTTCAAACATAGTTAATGAATTAACCACTTCTCTTTAGTCACAGTAAAACCGTTAGAAGTAACATATAACATGAACTGGAAGGAGTATATATCAGGATATGAAGAAATATGGTGTCGTTTTGGAACGGTGCCCACAGTTCAATTAGCTAGAGTCTTCTAGCTTACTATTACTTGTATATGCATAGATAGATTCGGAAGTGCATGCATGTTTGGAAACTACTTTTTTTAACATGATTTACGATCTAAGAGATAAATATGTGAAAGAATTTTTATTTCGATTTATATAAATATACTTTTATAACACCATCTCAAACGGGTGTAATCAAAAAAATTGCAAAATATTACCTTCAGATCTTATTATAAAAGTTAATTAAAAATTAGATTTGATTTTAAACATAAAAATACATCCACTTTATCTCCCATATTTAGCCCTTTTCTCAAATTACAGCTATCAATACTCCTTCAAGTATAATTAGATACCACAATGATTCAAATATATTATATACATAATACCTTTTATCCTTTACTGTATACCATGGGCGGATTCTTATCCTTAGTTAAACTATTTTTTATTTTTGGGTTAAAATGCAAATATAATTACAATAAATTTATCTTTAGAACTCCCCTTTATATTATTCTTCCCGAAATCCCACTTATAATTTTTTAATCAAACTCCTTTTAATATTACAGGGAATAAAAAATATAGAACGGGATAATAGAAGAAACTTTATTATATTTTTAATATTACAACACAATTGACTTTTATTTACAAGCATATGATTATGTTTACAATTTGAAAATTGTAATGGCTTAGAAACAGAATTCTCTATTCAGTGAATAGTATGGGTAGAAAACCATACGCGTTTGGAATACAAGGCCTATATTTGCGCATTGGTCATTGGGCTTTATAGGATAAGGCCCAACATAGCATAACTGTCTTAATAAAATATATACAGATATGATTCCTATACACAACAAGTCAACAATAGCCAATAACACTACATATTTCTGCTGAAATACGTTCACAGTCTCTAACTTGCTCAGTAAGCGAATCTGGCTATATTTCCCAACAGCCTTTGTCAATATATCAGCTTCTTGATTCTTGGATCTGACATGGGATAAACGGATCAAGCCTTCTTGCAGTTTTTCTGGTACAAAATGGTAATCAATTTTGATATTCTTCGTTCTCTCATGAAGCACTGGGTTTGAAGCTTTGTGAATAGCAGTCTTGCTATCACAACAAACCTGTACTGGTGTTGTCTTCGTTATGTTCAAATCTCTCAACAATCCTTGGACCCAAACAACCTCTGAAACCGCAAACGCTACAGAAGACCTAGAAACAGTGTGTTGCTTTTTAGTCTTCCATTTGATGAGTGAGTCTCCTATCTTGAGTAAATACATTGTTACAGAGCGCCTAATGGTGCCACAAGCACCCCAATCTGAGTCAATAACAGCTTAAGCTTAAATCTTGGTCTGAGGTGAGCAGCACTCCTAGACCAACACTCTGCTTCAGGTATCTCAGCACATCCGCGGCTACTGCCATGCGAACCTTTGTAGGCTGATCCATGAATTGACCAAGGGCCTGCACAGGAAATGCAACATCAGGTCCTGTGTTTGTCAAATAATTCAGCCTACCTATAAGCCTTCTGTATCTGCTGGGATTCTAAAGGAGGATCTCTTCCTTGTCTCTGCCCTTTTGAAATGCCAGAAGCTTGGTATTTTGTCCCATGGGCATTGACAAAGGGCGACAAGCACTCGTATCTGAGAGCAGATCTAAAACAAATTTTCCTTCAGATAGAACAATTCCTTTATCAGATCTAAAACAAATTGAAAATTTCGGTTTAATGATTAAACTTACAGTTTAGTGTTGTAGTATATTATTGTTGACAATACGATGAATGGTCCAGCAGCAAAACTTATTCACTGTCACTGATGTCTCACAAAGCAGCATTTGCATCCCAGAATGCTGTTAAAGCTGCATTAATAAATTACAACCAACTAATGAATGATGCTACGAGTTAAGCATTTAATTTATGAGCCATGATGAATATGAAGCTTTCCAAATCTGCAACCTTTTTTGGACTAAGGAAGATAATAATATCGTCAACTGTAAGAGGGAAACACAGAGAATTGAGCAGCCTTAGCTATTGGAAAGGTCGAGTTAATGCCTTCCCTGAATCTGCCTTCTCACACGCGCTCTCACACTGTTCATGTCCGCCCTCAATTCACCCACCTATACCCACACACGCACGCACGCACGCACATAAAAGCATGCATCTCAGTCTTATTCACATCCTCCAATATTATAAGATCATCATCAAATTCATTATTATTCAGCAGCCATGAATCATTACAATCAACAACATCCTTCTGGTGAGCTCTCCCCCCCCCCTCTCTCTCACACACACACACACAATAAGCTACTACTCTGCTCTATCATTAAAGTATTGTCTTTGTTAATGAATTAATGAGATTATATATATATATGATGAATAAGCAGTGTCATATCCTTCACCGGTGATGTCATTTCCTTCGCCTCCGGCTCCTGTGAATGCCCCTCCATGGATGGGGCATCCCTCCAAGGATGGGGACTCACAACAGTGTTCCACTGAAGACAACAAGAAGTAGGGGGTTGGCTTCTGGGAGGGATTCTGATTCCTAATTATTCATAAACAAAACATCTCTCTTCTTAATCTATTTTTGTGAACTCTTGTTGCTCTCTTTATTTCTCTACAAAATCAGTACCTAATAATATTAGCTTTGTTCTGTCTCTGTTTCTTTTCTACAATGCAGTTGTTCTGCTCTCTGATGTTTTTGCGTCCTCGATTGGTGCTTTTGATCTCTTTCATACAATATTTGTACTCCTCAAACTAATAATATAAAAGGGTGTTTCTTTATTGCAATTTCTTGTAGTAAGTATTATATACAATATTCATGGAACTGAATTCAAAGTTATGAACAGGGAGGAGGAACAATCTATCTGTTGGACCTAAAATTGAAAGTTGTTAACTATCAAATTGTGACATTGTAAAGCAGACAAATCAATCAAGCTTATAAAGGCTATTTGACACTCACCCTTCTTTATCAAAACCCTTCATTATCATATCTATTTCGTCTCTGACTCTCTATTACAATTGATCAACATATATGAACTAAGAATCACTCACTACCATCCACAACAACCTCTTCCTGCTAAATATAATGCCATATGTCTATCATATACTATCATGCCAAATGCAGTTTAAGTGATTCCTTTGGGCTTTTTCTTCATGGCTTGCCCTGTATCTGGGTATAAAGTGTCATTATACATATCTTTCTTTGTAAGTGCATGGGATTAACAATGGGATAATCCTCCACTAGGGATGCCACTTCTGGGAGGGATGGTGGTGGGTCAGATCACAAATCCTTATTAGAGTCTCTCTGTTTTTAATTTACTTTTATCAAATCTTAATTTCTCTCCTCATATCACTTTCTAATATGTGCTTTCTATCTGCCTCTTAATCAGGCTGCTGTTTTTTCTGGGATTGTCCCTACCTTGAGTCCCACAATATTTTTGCGCGCTCTCTCTCTCTCTCTCTCTGCTTCATGTTGTTCTTCCCCTTGCTTATTGTATATGTTAATTTAATTTGAGTAAGAACGGCTTTGTCTTTTATATTGAAGAAAAAGGAACAGAAACAAGAAAGACGTAGGCTTGTCAAGTACTCCCGTCCGACCTAAATGAATGATCTCATTTACAGTGTAATTGACAATATAAATATGGTCGTATAGTTAGTACTGTAGAATCACTGAATTGAAGAGGTTTGATGTAAAATTCAAATCCAATAAGTGAATGAGTTCGACTTTCAAGAGATTTTGATCTTTTTTTTACCAGCATAGAGATTTTTGATCGTCTACAATTTCAAATGTTTACTTTTGGCACATAAAATTTCTTGAGAACATTGAACTGAGATGGGGGAAGCGCTATGTCTTGGCGGAGATTTGTGTTGGTTGGAAAACCGAGATTCCATTTTGGTAGATCGCATTTTATCCCTAATGCATTTTGGCATAATGTATTTATGTTTAAATAAATGTTGGATTCAGAATGCATTTATTCCGTCAAAAATAAGTTTTTTTACCCAAAATATATTTTGAAAGAAGGAATTACCACACGTTGGAATTTGAAATATAACGGATTTTTGGATCTAAAATGCATTTTAAATCAAAAAAACTGCTGCCAAACATGCAGGTAATAACAAAAGGATGGCACAATGCTCTTGCATGTCAAGGAAAACATATTAAAAATAAAAATCCAATAAGATTAAAATAAAGTGACAAAGGAGTGCTATTTTGTTTATATTATAACTGAATGCAGCATAACACAACTAGTTGAACAGTCCTACTTTTGAAAACACAAAACTTAGGTCAACTTTTTTATATTTATCATGTTAACTTCTTCAATCATTCATAGATGCATGTTTTATATTTTCATATAGCTTTAAAGTTAAATGATGGTTTTAAAATTTGGACGCATAGATATATATGATTGAAAAACTTGACATAATTAATGTAAGGAAGATTTAAGTATGATCCTCTTTAAAATTAAATTAGGCATGTTTTCACATTTTTCTATAGAGTAGAATAAGGTGATTGGCAACCAATCTAAGCATTTTTACATAAGTCGACACAAAATTCCTATAATATGATTACTTTAGATTGTGTAAAATTACTTAAAAAAGTTAATCTATAGTAATCGTTTAGATTAACTTATTTTAAGTGATTTTACCTAATTTTTTATATAAAAATTTTTATATGAAGTGATTTTTTAAAGTGCTATTAGGTGTTTCGAAATAAGCATGAAAATTGCAATTTTTTATACAAAAATTTTAGGCAGGGGTTACGCTCACCCACAAGTCAAGGGCAGGGCTCTCCCTTCCTCTTAGGTCATATTAATATTGTGCAGGGCGAGCCGTCAATTACCCTCAAACGTTTATCTAAGCACTTAGGAATTTGGATGCTTCCCTAAGCGTCGTGACTGGAATCACAAAGTGACCTTTCCCGGTATCAAACTCTCTCCCTTTATTAAGAGTGTCTAATATCTTCGTCGGTTAAACCCTGATGGGTTGGAAATTGCAATTTTGATAACATGGAATCAAGGATAGACAATTCAATTTCGGGACAAAAAACGGTTCGAACGACCCGCACCAAACCAGAGAACAGAACGGGGATAGGGTATGCTTCTTATCTTACGATTCAGTCCTCTGTTGCTAGGGTTTATTGAGGGGTTTCATCTCTCTTGCTGTGCCCCTAGCCATGGCGAAACCTGGTCGAGGCCGTCGTTCGCCACCGTCAGGTTCCATTTCTGGTTCCTCGTCGCGTTCTAGGTCCTCCTCCCCCTCCGATTCCCGCTCCAGCTCTCGTTCCCGCTCTCCATCGCGCTCCAGATCCTTCTCCTCGTCCTCTTCTCCATCCCGCAGTGTCAGTTCCGTGAGCCGAAGTCCCCCTCCTCCAAGGAGGAAAAGGTACGCCCTGATGTCTGCAAGTTTGGATTTTAAGCCCGAATGATTTGGGTGTGTCGGAAATTTTAGGAAAATCGGACCTTACACAGAACTTGTTTTTATGCAATTCGTATCACGATTGTGCATTGTATGATCCCAGTATAACCTTAAGAACTGGGATACTACTGATTTCCACTAATCGGAATCTTCAGACTCTCTCCTGGGTAGGAAATGTAACCTCCTTTTTTGGTTCTTGTTTGTTTTCATCTTTTGATTACGCTCATTTTATTCTCTTATCACATTGAAAATAAATAGGTATTGGTTGTTACACATTTTTGTCGTGAAAAGTGATTTGAAATATTTAGCCTCGATTATTTCTGTCGAAGTTGTGATGAATCACACCACTAAAACTTCAGCAGCTAAATGTTGATGCCGGGGGCACTGGAGTGGAGTTGGTATAGCTTGTTGCAGTCCATTTCACTTGATTGATTAATTAAAGAGAGTGGATTACATTTTCACCAGAAGTTGAGGTGCAGATTTCTGATATTATGGGCATATTGAAACTTCATTATGAAAGCTGTACTGTATTTCTAAGAAACCTTCAGTTTCAACTTTCAAAGTGCACCCTCTTTTTGAGGGCGGTGCTCTTATTTAGAATATTACTACTTACCACTTAATTACTTTATTAGTTTGTTCTTGGCTCAATCTTTTTGCGAGCTAGACATAATTCAGAACATCTCTATTTTGCTCATAAAATTTTGCAGTGACAAGATGAAATATTATTCTGCCTATAAAGTAGTCAAGATGATTGTTGAATTAATTTTTTCTGTTTTTATGTGGTCCTATGCGTCCTGTTGAATTATGTTGTTACTTTGCTTGTTGAGCAGATTGATCTGATACTTCAATACTTTCTTTTTTTTTTCCCCGTCTTGCAGTCCTGCTGAAGCAGCTAGGAGAGGTAGATCTCCTCCTCCCCAATCTAAAAGGATATCTCCACCGCCCAGGTATGACACTTTTGTCTTTCTACGTAATGGTGTTGCAATAAATGTTTTAATTTGCTTGGAAATATTTTGCATAGAAGAATCTCGTCTGTTTTCTATTTTGGCTTGATGACTTTGTTAAAGACATTGTTTGTAATGTGGATTTTTAACTTTGTATATCTTGCTAGTCTAGAAAATGCAAAATGGGATTGGAAGTGGGACACTGCAAGACACATTCTCATACTGTGTCAAGGATTACTGTCATTCATTTGAATGTTGGCATCTTAAACACTTTGATAACGGTTTACTTACTGACAAGTGTAATCTATGGAAGATGGTTAGTGATGATTGGCGAGTCCTTATTATTTTTGTTAGGAAAACATTGTGTTCACGTTTTATTTTGAAAATAGGTTCTGCTAGATTTTAGAGTTTATGTGGTGGATTCTCAAAGACCTGCACTACTTTTTTCTTCTAAATTTGATGTTATTCATCTTGGCGAAAAACAAAAGTGATGTTATTTGTAGAGTTTAGGTGCAATTCAACAAATCTTGGTGTCAGGCTTTGATATTCCATGTCTTCTAGGACCTTTCTTCATTTTACTCGTATCATTTGCTCATGTGTTTGCTTTTCATGCCCGATACCAGGAAACCTTCTCCTGTTCGTGAATCACTTGTTCTTCACATAGACAAACTCAGCAGGAATGTCCATGAGGGCCATTTGAAAGAAATATTTAGTATGCCAATTCTTTTCTCCAATTTCTTTGACTTTGCAACAGCTGTAGTATAGGTTCTGTTTTGATCCCTTATAATGATTGGATGAGCTCTTGGTGAATTAACAATTAATTGCCTTTGTTAAGCAATAGTGCTGGCAATATGCTGTAGTGGTTCAATGAGAATTCAGGAACTGAGCCCTATGTGATATATCTCTTGTTTCTTTACTACTATTGTTTTCAATTCATGGATATATGACAAATGACGATTTATTACATCACTGGTATCTCTAGAAGATAAGTATAGGTGCTTTTTTCCCACTGCATTTGGGCCTTGACAATCATAAAAGATGATTTTGGTGATCTACTAACTATGAAGAGTTTTTAAACTAACCTTGTAAAAGATTTTGCAGTTTTCTGACCACTAGCCTTTATACTTCAACTTATTAGGTAACTTTGGTGAGGTTGTAAATGTGGAGTTGGCAATGGATCGAACTGTAAGTTTGAATTAAGTATTGCATCGCAGTTTTGAGGACACTTTCATTAACATAAATTTTAAGGTAATTTAGCTTAATACTGTCTTCAACTTTTTTCTAATTTTCAGGTTAACCTTCCTAAAGGATATGGATATGTGGAATTCAAGACCAGAGGGGATGCTGAAAAAGCCTTGCTATACATGGATGGTGTAGGTCCTTATGGAATGAGTAGGATTACTATCTGTTATCAAATTTGCCGCATTTGAAATTGATGCCAGTAATTCTCTTGATGCAGGCCCAAATAGATGGTAGTATTGTTAAGGCCAGATTTACCTTGCCTCCAAGGCAGAAGATTTCACCACCCTCAAAGGCTCCTGCTGTTGCTCCAAAGAGAGATGCTCCACGAGCTGATAATGCTAGTGCAGATGCTGAAAAAGATGGGCCAAAGCGGCAAAGAGAATGTACGCACTTGATGCCTTGGTGAAATGTATCAGTGTTCGTGAATTTTTTTCCTTCACAATAACTTAATTGTAAATTTGGTGATAGCAGCTTCTCCTAGGAGAAGACCTCCTTCACCAAGAAGGAGATCTCCTGTGCCTCGAAGAGTTGGATCACCAAGACGACCGGTTTCTCCTGTTCGTCGTCGAATGGACTCACCCTATCGTCGTGGAGACACACCTCCTAGGAGGAGGCCTGTCTCCCCTGCAAGAGGCAGATCTCCAACTCCACCAAGGCGCCTTAGATCCCCTGCAAGGTTGGTTTGCAATCAATTTCATACACTGCTGGCTTATAAGATTATCAGTTTTCTATGTGCTTATTTAATTCTTGTTTTTGTAGGGTCTCACCCAGAAGGATGCGTGGAAGTCCAATTCGCAGGCGTTCTCCTCCTCCTCCAAGGCGGCGGTAATCCCATTTGCATTTTGCATGTGTAATTTGCTGTCAGCAAATGAGCATGATATAGACAAAAATATAGAGTTACAGTTTCACTGATGCTTCTTCATCTATATCTAGTTATGAATATAATTCTAGAAGTACTTATGCTGCTTTTCCCTTTGACTTTTTTCCATGGTGAAGGGAAGTCTAGCATACCCAGCTGAGTCTGTAAGATGGCTGAATTTCAAAGGGATGAATGTTACTGTGAACCATACTTGGAACATGGATTCAATGTCAGATGATAAATAAAAATAGTATAATATATAAGAGGATTTGTTGAAGTGGAGTTACATGCTTTAGCGTAGGTTTCTCATAAGTTATGTTGTCATAAATTATTTTGCATGTGGCTATGGCGTGTTACACGGAATTATTAGTTGATCATTAATTAAAGAAAATAAATATTTTCCCCAGTTCACCACCTAGACGAGCTCGTAGTCCTAGAAGGTCTCCAATCAGTCGCAGACGTAGTCGCTCTCCACCAAGGAGGTCTGTACGTTCACGATCAAGATCATTCTCACCACCACCACGGAGGTAATTTTTCTGTAATACCTATCCCCCATTTTGCCAAAATGAGTTACTGCTCCCATTTTTGTTAAAAATAAAAATTACTGTTCTCTAATGCCATAACACTGATATGGTAGAATTTAATATTGACGCTTCAAGTTCAAAATAGTAGTAAGCTTGTAGACTTGCATGTGCTATAAAATGACTTTTTATCAGGACAAATTAACTGTAGAATTAAATCATTGTGTTCAAATTCACGAAAAGAATTCTATGGGTAACAAATGCTTTGGTCGCATTTTTTCGTGCCTTTGATATATTGCACTACCACTTGTATGTATCTGAAGTTACATGAGAAGCTTCAACACTGTCATTCATGGGAACTATGGGTTTCACATAAACTAATCCGCTTGAGCTTACATTGTATATTTTTCATGACAGAGGTCGGCCACCTATGAGACGTGGAAGGTCGTCATCATCCTACTCTGATTCACCAAGTCCTCGCAAGGTTTGTATTGCTTTTGCTCAGAGGGTGTTTCTTTTGCTTGGTATGTTCTGTTGCTTAGCCCCTTTCCTTATTTTGACAGATATCCCGGAGATCAAGGAGTCGCAGTCCAAGAAGGTGATGTTTATTTGCCTTAGTTACTTTTCTAGGGAAAGTCATTGCTAGTTGCATAGACTTTTGTCTTGCAATGGAGCATTATCTGTGACTTTTGAAAATTTCCTTAGGATTGATTTGCTTAAACTTCCTTAATTTTGTCTTGACATTTTCATTTTAGGTTTTTTCTAATGAAAAGTAACTTCGTTTTCTTTGGCGTGCTAAGTTTTCTTCATCGCTGTAGGCCTTTGAGAGGAAGAGGTAGTAGCAACAGCAGCAGCAGCAGCTCACCACCCCCAGCTCGCAGACCATAGAACATTCCTGTACATGGCTTGTGCCTCTTTCCCTTCCTGATGTGTTCATTAAAAACATACTTCGGCTATTATAATGTACTAGGAAATATATTTTGCCCCATGTCTTCCTTTTCTTTTTTTTTAAATCTATCGTCTTATTGGCACTTGTAGCTATGGAAACTTACTGTTCCATTCATCTGATTGGGACAACAGTATCTTGCTTTTAGTTATTTGTGCTTGAACACCCAAAATTTGGGAGATGATGCTTTCATGCCAGCAACCAGATCAGACAAGCTTTGTTGAGGGTTTGTTTGGAAATCAATTCTAGAATCTAGGTTTGGTTTCAAAATTTGGGTTTTACTTCAAAACCGAGGTTTTGTCCAAGCAAAATTTTTGTTCCCAAAAACTATTTTGGTTACAAAACCTCAGTTTGAAACTTAGGTTTTCTTTTTCTTACCTCTTTCCTACCCACTTTTTTGTCTCGGCATCCGTAAAAGCTAATAACTTCACAAACATAAATTACTTTTCAAAATCTAGGTTTTGTCTCGGAATCTGTAAAAGTTATTTTCTAAAATTTAAGTTTTACCTCGGAATCTGGAAAAGCTATTTTTAAAATCACATTCAAACAAGTTTTGAGTTCATGACTGTTGATTTTTGGTTGGACGCAATGAATTGATTTGCCGTGGACAATTTTTCTGGTCAAAATTATGCATTTTCATGCATATATGACCAAAGAATTAAAATTACATACTCGATAAAATAGGGATGATATTATGTTTGAAAAGAATAATTTGTTTTGATTTATTTTTGGATTTCTTTTGCGAAAGTTTCAATCTCATTTTATGTTCTAATTTAATTTTCTAAAAAAATGTCAACTTTTATAATAATTAGAGTTGGACTGAGGTTATAAATAATTATATATTAGTATATCAAAATTAATGATATCTCATAACTAACCAAATAAGTGAATACACAGTACCGAGGGTTTCCCCACGTAACTAGTGGAATTTCGTGCATGCTTTGCATATTTTTCCGATTCAGAAATTATTTTGCAAAATCTATGAAATAATTGATACTTCATGAATATTGTGTTAATAGTGTCTTACATTGATTAAAAATATTTTAAGAAGTTATAAAATTTAAAAAATATCAAATAATTTTAACTAACTATATATAAGTAAATTAATTAAAAATTAGTGAGACATCTAACCCATCCGCATGCAACTTGGACCTGAATTAGACCCGACCCGTTACTTGTATTCCTTTTCTCCGGTGGTCAAAGGACTTTCTTTGTTTTCCTTTATCCGAATTTTTGCTTAGGTTTTCCTGGAGGGTTTCATTTGAAGAATGTTCATTTGCATGTTGCTCTCTTTTCGCCCATTTCCTCAATTCCCATTCGGAGCTTGTAAAGAGCACAAGGCATCTGATGCACACATAACCCAAATTTGCAATGGAATATTTACTAAATGAAAGGACTGACAAATAAAAAAAAGGTAAAAACAATATCCACACTACCTGGGTTTTCGCGAGAAATTGTTCAATTCTCTTTTTGCCTGCCATTAAACTCAAGAATTGAATCTTTAAAGCTAACTTTCAAGTAGTACACTTTCTAATTATTCGAGAAGAAAATTTTGAGCTTGATTGAGTTTAAATCCTATCAGAATTGAAGTGCGAAACTCAGTTTCACACTACAACGCTGCTCAATTTTGTGATTCGAAGATCCCCAACCCATGTTTGGTTTTAATACCATGCATCGCATAAACCTTTCTGGTCGGAGATTGGGGTAACTTTTTAATCTGTACTGGAAGTTTGGTGGGTTGAACCTATCCGAATTAAGGTAGGACTAAGGAGGCAGAGTGATGGATTCCATGGCAGGCAGTGTATCGCTGGGTTGTATCAAGCTTACTGACCTAGTTCCTTCGGAAGGCTTGCCTTCTGATACCTATAAAAGATCTGTTTCAACTTTGTCGCAATCACTGG
>JANTPZ010010817.1:0-14658 GCA_025593235.1 Vachellia pachyceras | reverse complement strand
CCCACAGGTATTAGAAAACAATAATTGCGTTTTAGTTTCATCAATTTTAGACAAATACATTGTATGCTAGTATTCTTTGCCCACAGGTAGATGCTAGTGATACGTATTTGTAATTGTATGGTTCAAATAAGTTGATCATAAACCTGGCTCTGATACCATATGTTGGACAAAAATCCAGATTCAGAGTTTCACAGCGGAAGACTTACGTACCTCTTGCCATAGTGTATAATCTGAATTTTCTTGAATTCTTCTGAACGGAAATATCTGACACAGTGATGGACTGTCGAACACCGTCACTCCGTCAGGGAATTCGTGATTGAACAAATAACGTTTATGCGTATCTGTTCTAAGCCCTGGCCTCCCCTTATATAGCCTCCCATCAAGGCTGTTAAAGGGTTCAATGACCAGACGCAACCTTCTGAACGTAACTCTTTAAATAATGATGCGGGACACATCCGGTGATATATTTACATATATAATAAAATAATATATAATATAAATATAATGATATATAATATATATTAATTTCCAACAGTCCTGTCTTTTACCAATTTACCTTGTGCTACGCGTAAGTGATCCAAATGCTGTTGTCGGGTTTCATAATTGAACCCTGAAATGATTTTATAATCACACTTGTCTTTTTTAAACCTGTCTTTTTCTACGGTTGAGTACGAGTTGCAGATTAATGCATTAGTTACTACGTCATTAATATTTACTAGATTGCTTTGACCTGACTTAGTGCCTGTTTTAGGCTCCCAAATGCACATTCAACAGTTTTTTTTTGTAAATCGAGATAATCTCTTTCACATATTTACCTTGTAAATCGTAAAAGCACCTTTCCACCGCTTTCACAAAAATGTTATGTCAAGCTAGATGAACCATAAGGTCCCCACAGCCACAAGTGAAGTTGACTTGACTAGAGAGCAGAGTTGAAATGAACGGCATATGATGGCTCAGTTCAAGTATCTAAACAGGAATAAATTATCAAAGCATTATTAACCCCAACTACGAAAAATGAAACAAGTGCTGCGCAACGTCAATTATCAATACAACTGTTTGGTACATTGCGATAATCTAAAGCTAGTCAACATCATATAATGTTGATATGCTCAAAGATGTAAGAAAAATAAAAGCAAAATTGATGGTAAGCGAAGCTTTAGCATCTACGAGATAGGGATGATGATGATGATACTCAACTGAATGTAACTTAGGAAGTTACTACAGCATGACGCTTTTGCTCTGTAAATGCTTGACGTAGTTCTTGGTATCCATTCTTAAAGTGATCGAGTGCGTAGCAGAGTTGCCGTATTGCCTCCCTCTTCTCCTCAGCTATCTCACACATTACAGATTTCCGTTTATCCATCGCTATCTCTAGCTCTTCCACTTTCAGTTTCAACTCGTTTACTTGATTGAGTCTAGCTTCAGATATAGATTTGAGCTCTACGTGGTGGGCATGAAATAGGCAAAGGTCTTTCTCCATATTCTCAATTTGATTGTCTCGGATTCTTGCGTCTGCTATGAGTTTATGAACCTTTGCATTGGCTCCATCATTTTCAGCCACGACCATGTCATACTTATGCTTATGACCGTCAATTTCCCTTTTCAAAGCTTCAATATCGTGCCTTCTTTCACCAAGTTCTTCCTTCAAACAACTGATTTCACCTTGTAAAGCCCTTTCTTGGGCTGCATTTTGCTCTTCTAGTTTCAACTTTTCGGCCTCAGACTGCCTAAATTTATTTTCTAACAATTGGCTTCTTAACTCCCATTCTTTGAGTGCAGACTCCAGCTGTGTTCTTTCTTCTGACAAACTTAAAGCATCGGACTTCAGAAGTTCTTTCTCCAAAGAATACTTTGACTGGGCATCAAGCATTTCAGCCTTCAAATTTAGCACCTCAGCTTCACGTTTGTTCGCAGTACCTTTGTACCATAAAATTTCTTCTTCCAGCTCCTGAATCTGCTTTCTCCCTGAATCAAGTTGGGCTTCTAATGTGGCGAGATTTTGTTGTGCCACTTCAAGCTGACATTGCAATTCATGGCCAACATCACATTTATTTTTTAATACCGCAATCTCATCTTTTGATAATCCAAGTTGTTCTCTAGCGACCGCTAATTCTTCTGTCAACTCTGCAATTTTGCAGCAACAATCTTGAACGCGAGTTTCCAAATCAGATCTTTGATTTTGCAACTTCAGCACCTTTTCTTTCTCACATTCAAGATCATCCTCCCTCATTTTTAATTCATTGAGCGCATGATGGAGTTGACCCTCAAAATTCACGATCTGACTCTTTGAGTTGATAACCTCCTCCTCCGAGAGCTGCAGTTTTAATTTCGCATCTCTCAGCTCTTCCTCGGTTTTAATGAGTTTGCTGAGCAACTCCTCAAAACTTGTACAATCATTTTCGCACAATGGATTATCCATGTGATCTTCCCCAGCCATTTGCTTTTGAGGGTCCAGGCCAATAAATTCTTCATTCAGCTTGATCTCCTGGCGCAGTCCACTGCCTTCAGTATTCATTGGCAAGCCATGGTAATGGTTTATGGATGAGTCAGAAGTTTCAGATTGAGTCTGAGAATGATGAAAAAGGTGATCGAGAGGTCTGCTTTGAAGAAACCCCAGAGCTATCACCGGCCGATCCAGGAAATAAGTCCATATCGACAGTGGGAAGATCAGATTTGTTCAACCCCTTCTTCTGGTACGGGGTGTAATATGGAGTCATCAACGGAGCTTCTTGATTGCCTGATTCAGGATTGTCGAAGCCCTCCATCTAAAATTCTCGGAGTAGAGAAAAATAAATAAGCTTCAAAGTGCAATTTGGGCCATTACAATCATCAAGAGATGAGATTCGAAAGATTAAAAAAGATTGTATATTCTCATGCTCTAGAGAATTACAAAGAAAGTGTTATTTTGCTCTTAACACTCGATTTAGTTATAATTTTACATACGGACAATCACAAGAATCAGTCAGGACCTAGTCATTAGAGTTTAAAAAAACGAACGAATGAAATG
Source organism: Vachellia pachyceras (assembly GCA_025593235.1). Classification (NCBI taxonomy): domain Eukaryota; kingdom Viridiplantae; phylum Streptophyta; class Magnoliopsida; order Fabales; family Fabaceae; genus Vachellia; species Vachellia pachyceras. Next base: position 11,651 of record JANTPZ010010817.1, on the reverse strand, counting down.
AAATGATAATGCAAAACCACAAAAACCACTGGATGGCTAGTGATCTCTTTCAGTTGCAGTAATTAAAATTGGACCAAAAAGCAAATATTCTTTTGCGGTTTGTGAGCACAAATTAGTCTCTTCAAAGCACTGAATCAAATATAAGATTCTAAGTTATATTATTTATTTTATGAATATACACCTCTCTGCCTATGATCATGCATCCCTTAGTGTCACCTTCCCAGCAACATCTAAATCTTACCTGTCTCTGTTCAGTTCTAATTTGAAGCCTTGCCCAGCCAAACTAATAGCGAGGCAGCATTATTTTTTAGAGGATGTAAAGAAAACATGAACCAGATCCAGGAAATAAGCAAACAACTCACAACCGACTAATCTTGTAAGAGGAAAAGCCGTCAGAATTATATTCAATCGCTTATACAAAAATCGCACAAAGACCAGAAACAAATGCGAAAAGTGAAGAATTAATACGAGATAAAACTAAGAGATTATAACAAATGCGAAAAGTGAAGAATTAAAACGAGATAAACGAGGGAGTTCACTGACCTGACCTAACTTGAAGGAAAAAAGAGGAGCAAACTTTTCAGATTTGTATGGATCACCCAAAAAGCTGAAACGGGAAAGTGAGCAAGAAGAGCATCATGGGGGTTTGCCCTGAAACAAAGCCAACGGGAAAAGTCTGAATTAAGGACAACTGTGTAGTAAAGCTTCGATCCGGGCTGTCACGTAAGATCCTGTTTTTCTGATAATACCCTCACTTTCTCTTCCCGCTTTTCCTTCTTTCATTCCCCCTTTCAATTCACATCTTCCCGCTCTAAGAATTTGAAAAAGGGTATGGAATTAACACTTGATAATTGAGTAATATTATTATTATTATAATAATAAAAGTAATATTTAAGGTAATCATTTTTATATCTAAGCAAGGGCCTGTGCTTGAATGTAAATTTTCCATGAAACAAAGAATCTACCCATAGATTTAAAAGAGAATTATTTTAAAATCCCGTGCTACGAATTAATTAATTTAATGTTTCAAGAAGTTTTAATGATAGTTATTTCATTTATCAATAGTGCTTCTCGACTTGTTATTAACAACGTTTTCGGACCTTAGAATAATTAATTCGATATTACGAGACCTAAATGTAATTCTCCCTGAATTTTATGTATGATGAGATGGATTTTATATATCATATGGATTTAAAAGAATGAATGATATTATTTATAATTTTGATTTATTATAAATTTAATATTTAACATTACTATTAATGTTGATATGGGCTCGTTTGGACCTCGATTACGAAATCTAGTTTTTGACAAAAAATTTAGGTTTTATTTAAGTAAAAAAATTTTAAAAAAACTATTTTAGATACACAAGCTTGATTTAAAACTTAGGTTTTAAAAATGTTACCTTCTTATCAAGTTATACACTCTCCCCTAATAAATTTTCTCTTTCCTATTTTTTCTTTTTTCCTCTTTCCCCTTTTATATTTAACTTCCAAAACACAATCACCTTTCAAAATTTAGATTTTGTCTCGAAATTGGTAAAAACTATTCTCTTAAAATATATTATTCAAAATCTAAATCTCACCCTAAACTTGGTAACAACACTCTCGAACCAACTTTCATGCAAGCTCATAAATGATTGAGCAAATCTTTGATGGCACTTTTTTTTTTGTGAAAATAATGTGGAGGATTTGTTTTTTTAAAAAAAAATACTGTACTAGATAGGGGTGTTTCGGTAATGCTACATGTAACGCCTTCAAAGGGTGGGTCCAGATGTTCCATGTCTCGCAGATACTTTGTCCTTGTAGGCCCCACTCTTCCCAATGCGAGTTATTTAAAATTTGACAATCCTTTAAAATAATTTTGATTCTTTTAATTGCATTTGAATCTTCAGTATTTTTAGGCTTTTAGCGGACAAGGTTGGATCTGGCTGGCTCCAGATTTGTTATGCCCTGTTAAAAACATGAAAGAGTTTTTTAATGAAACTGGATTGAAACTGAAAGTAAAATTATAGTGAAAATGAGTTTTAAATTATGTTTGCTAGATTGAAAGGAATGAACCATAATTTTTAATTAAAATATATATTTATAATATGAATTTAATAAAGTTTTTTTCCATTAAAAACTGTGTTTATCTTTGTGTTTATTTAGAAACACTTAACTCTCACCCAAAAATACATTTAACAGTGGTTTTCCACAAAATGAAATAATCTATTTCACATATTTACCTCGGCTTACATAAAAGTATTTCTCTACCGCGTTATTTCGTGCCATCTAAAACCCCACAACATAAATTTTGTTAACCATTACAACTTCATAAGCATTTTTTGATAGCCATACATGCTGTCTTCTTTCCAAACAAGCAATTGCTAGATGTCATGTCTTCTTCCTTTTCTTAATCTGAGCAGGAATTAAATCCGGCAGCCCTGTTCCAGAGGTCTACTCTGTCCTCCGCTGATAATAGGAACTTCTTCTGTGTCCCAGTCTATTGCAGTGTCAACAATTGAAAAGGTGTAAATAATAAGTAATGACTCCTAATTGGTTTAAACTTTCTTGACATTAGGAAGCTAACTTCGGGTTCGTCTGAAAACACGGTAGAGAAGTTCTTTTTCGTAAGTTGAGGTAAATACGTGGAGAAGATTATCTCATTTTACAGAATAACACTTGTTAAACGTGCATTTAACTTTTAGAAACATTATTAGGTGGCTCCTAGATTCATCTATATGCAACGATACTTACAAATGTTTGCATTATGTATCAAGCAGGGGGTGCCTGACTTATCTGAGTTTGGGGATGTGTGCGAACTAGGATTTGGACTGGGAAAGGATAAGGCCCCAACCAGTGCTGTGGTGAAGAAAGAGTTTCGACGCAATATCATATACCATTTGAGCCCTCAGGAGCTATACATCTATCCCAAAAACACAAAACAGACGAAGCAGCTATGGCAAACATGAAATCTCCATAAAACTGTTGAAATTGAACCCTTTATTACTTTCTCAGGCCTTTAAGCTGTAGAATACCCCACAGTCCACAATCTCTAAATCTGCTTCTTCCACAAGTAGGACCATATATATAGCTAAATTTAACCAGATCATAGATACAAACAGTTAAAGATTCATGGATGTGACACAGAGAAATGGTGTTGGGGTTTCAGGATTCGACCTTAGCTGAGAATTGAGATGCTTGTGAAGCCCGGGTCGTTTCTGGCTCTGGCGAGCGCACCATTTGACGATGAAGGAGAAGCGGAGAAGATGAGGGGCGTGTACATAAGGACGAAGAACGATAAGAAGGTGAAGGGAGAGCAACAGGAGGCGATGATTAAGAAGTGGACAGCGACCATAGCCCCTTCTTCTCCGCTCCATTCGTCCTCTTCGGCTTGCTCGTGAAAGCTGCAGCTTTTGACGTTGGATGCAACTTCCTCTGAGGGACCCCTCTCCTTCCCTTTTCTTTTCCATCTTCAAGCAATCCCATTGCATCCTCAGTTTAGCCTCTGCCCTCTGGTTTCTGATACAGGCCATCGTGTTGTGGGATTGGGAACACCGCTTTTTAATCGTGGTATTAATTATTTTAATAAATGATCAGTGATCACATAAGAAGCATCATAGGCAATCACCCTCTCTAAGGCAGAAACTAACGAGATTTAAATATCTTCTCTACTCAAACTGGGATGTTGAACCTCGAATCTGAACGAGATCATGCAAATCTCATCTTAAATGTCTCTCCTTTATGTAAGAATATATTTTCTAGTTACTGTAATATTGAACATTTTGCCATCATATGCTTTGTAACTCCCAAAAGATTATTTCTAATTGTAAACCAAAAAAAGACAAATAAAAGAAGTCGGACATGCTGTCATGTGAACTTGTATATAGTTTGATGGTCCTCTTGAGATTATGATCGTATTAATTAGCCCGTGCTACTCACAAACCCAAACTCCATTTTAAAAAATGTACCTACTTAATTCGTTTGTTACTTATTTAGCACCCATTTGGATTATCAGTGAATAATTAATTTTGCTTAGTACACAACGTAAATGTAAGAGTTTGTATCTCGTAAAACGTGAAAGTGACTGAAGAAGAAATTTTAAGATGTTTAAACAAGTGAGTAACCTCTTTTTATTTTTGCCCAAATCATGGACTTTTTAAGTAGTTTTTTAACTTATCTTATGAGGTGTATATGCAAAAATAGTTTTATCTGCAAAAGAATTCTTCTTTTCAACAGATTAGATGGAGTTTATATCCAATCTGAGGTTTAGTCTAGTCCAACTCCAACCTAAGGCCGGGTTGGACTAAACTAATCCATCTGAACTAATGTAGAGACCTCAATGTAATTTTTTTTTCCACCCTTACTTGTGGCAACATTTTAACTTAATCATACAAATAACATGGAGAAAACCTAAAATCATCTAAAATACACCCCAACATGTTAAAATTTAAGTATAAATCAATAAAATTTATTATTTAACAATAATAAATATCATTATTAACATAAAAAGTTTTTAAAAATAACTTAGACTAGACTAGACCAGCTGGTTAAGCAATCAATCCAATCAATTTCAAAATATTGGTATTTGGTTTGAATTGAACTGGATCGAACTGGACTACTGGGTTTTTTACACACCCCTGATAAATTCAGACATGTACTTGCCTCAGCCTCAACTCAAAAGGAGTTACAAAACCCTTATAACTTCAAATTAAACAACTTGTGTAGCTAGTGGGTGCAAAATTCATATAATATACTTCCCTCTGGTAATGTTCAATGCAAATGGTACTGATAAATGGTCCTAAAAGGGAAAATCAAATACATAAAGCAATGCAGCTATAATATATATGCAAATAACAATACACGACTCTGAAAAAAGCAACAATGATCTCTACTATGTGCATTACTTGCGGCTCTCTCCAGTTAACACAACTGATTTATACATATTTTTAGCAACAATGCTGATGTAGGCAGTGGAAGATTACATACATGCATATATGGTGGGACTCAGTGAGTAGGAGGCTTGGATGATAACATAGCCATGGTAGCTGTCTTCCTATGCAGCTCTGACTTGTTGGCCCCAACAAGTTTGTCTACCTGTCTTCCATCTTTAAGGAAATAGAATGTTGGAAGTGCTTTGATGTCCCATGAATTACTTAACTCCTACATTTACGTACGCAACAAAAGCAACATCAGAGGCTGTTGGATAGAGTCAGAAAATAATATCAGAGTTCTGAATGTCCCATGATACTACTGGAACATATTGTATAATACTCTATTCTATAACTCAATTAGGTGGGGTAATATGGTTTTCTGTTGTTACAGTTTTACTGCATCAAATTAGGGAGAACAAAATCTAAACTCACAGCAAGGCCATCAGCATCTACTGTGAGAAACAAAAGGCTTGAGTATTTGTCGGCCAGCTCAGCGTAGGTTGGTGCAATATCTTTACAAGGATTAGACCAAGACGCTGTGAAATTTGCCACAACCTGTTGGGAAAAAAAAATCTTTGTACTTTAACGAAACCGTTTTTGGCTATTAGTTACTTAAAACTGCAACTGAAATAAGTGACTGAGATGCACTCGTGAGGGAGCTTAGAATCAAACATTACTGTAGTATAAATGAACTTACAATCTGTCCCTCCTGGTTGGCTCGTAAGAGATTAGTTTCCCAACTCTGAATGGTGCTTATGTGGTGCACATTTCTGGAAGTATGGTATCGCCTATCACAACTCTGATCCTCACTATTACTTCCACAGAACTGCATTATCAAACATGCAACGTAAATAGCTATACATAAGAGTTGATATATATATATATATATATATGACAGGTTTGGTTTCACTTGAAATTAAAGCTGAAAACACAGAAGAATGAAGAATTTATTACCTGAGGCCAAAAACAGCCAATAGAGCAAATACAACTGGGCTTTGATAGCTTAAGCGAACAACAGCCCATTGAGCATCCAAGCTGGAATATTTATAAATGTTATAGCAACTCTCTCTCTCTCTCTCTCACACAAACACACACACAAGAGTCTATATCGTTAATGGAGAAGAAGCTCTATCCGATAGCCGCAATGTACCAGGCCAGCCACTGAACCTGCACCTTCAAATATGCATGTATTCACGTTAACAAGAGTTCTTGCCTCATCCTAAATATTGGAGCAAGATAAGAAGTTTATTTTGTCTCAAGTATAAGATTTCAATCCACATTTTCTCTTAAATTTATGTAATTTTTCTTCAATAATGCATATCTATTGATTACATATATATATATATATACAGTATCTATCATGTGCATTATAAAAAAATTTTGATCAAGCTTTCTCGCCAATGCATTTACTGACATTCTCTAAACATATTTTAATTACCTCAAACGATTTTTTTACTTTACTTTCTTCTGTAGGTGTCATTCCAACATTTCTTCAAATAAGTTCATTACATATCTTACGTCATTAGAGAGATACAGTAAAGATACCGTAAGAGAATTATATATGCCACAGGCAATTAATTCTTGCAAAAATAAATCAAGTAGGGACGTGGATCCTGTAATAATGCAAAATGGAAATGTGTACATTGTAAAAATAACATTAGAGAAGATGGAAACAAGAATCATTTTAGAAATTCAGAATAAATAAGATTTTATTAGCGTACCAAACACAGGATACATTTAAAGTCCATCAGCACATGGAGATCTGTACATTGTTATTTAATTCAATCAAAAAGCAAAGGACTTGAATATACAGGCATCAACATAATGCAAAAATGATATATAATTTCCTCCATATATATTAATTATTTGGGCAATAAACCGACAACGATTCAATACATTCTGAGTCATGTAATATATATATATATATATTAATCTCTGGTTCTTAACGTAAGGTAAGATTTAACTGTTATGTTGGTTAATTGAAACACATATCAATCCCCCAGAAGCAGAAGAATCAATTTGATGAGCAGGAACAAAAGGTTAATCGAGAAATTTACCTCGGATCGTGTACATGGACAGGTTTTGTTTCTAAGCACAATTTCGTTTTATATTCAAAGATCAAATTACGATGATCCCCGGAAAGACATCGATCGATCGACCGACCGACAGGGTTAATTAATTAACAGATCGACGTTTGAGGAAACTAATGATGATGGAAGAAAAACCTGCTTCCTTTCGTTATGGCAATGTCTTTCCTCCAGGTAGCGCGCTTTAATTGCCTATTTAATTTACTTAAATATCTCATTCGGCTCCCATAATTGGTAGCTACAATAAATATATTTTTCAAAAAAAAAATATAGATTTGTGAGATGATTATAAAACAATAATATAAAATTTAAATATAATTTTGCATATCTGTGCTGACTAGTTCCCTTCTTGTAATTTGCACGAGACATCATCATGGTGTATACACACACATTATTTATTTTTATCATAAAATTGATAAAATGTAATAAGTTTACCAATCTGCCCAAACAAAAAACTTCACCACATTGACTTGTGCTAATATTTTTTTTGAAAAATTTACAATCAAGTTAATCGATGAAATATCTCAAGTTTCTCAAAATTAACATAAATTCCCAGTAGTAGCTGTTAAGATTATTAATGAAGGTTGGTAAGGTTATTAATGACAATCTCAGCAGCTATTCCTGGGACCTTACGGTAATTTTATTAATCTTTGGGACCTTTTATTCATTAATTCTTTTATTTGAAATCCGTGTAAATTTTCCTATTTTTTCATGTCGGCATTGAACCATATATATATTATACGTTCAACTAGTTATAATTTAAATGGTGATCACAAATTTAGATAACACAATAAATTGTTTAACTACGTACATTAGATAACAAATCAGACAAGAAACAATTTTCTATAATTTTAGCACCTCGAAGGTTCATTTCACAAATTTTTCTATATTAATAAAATCGAAATACCGTATAAGAAAAAATCGCATTGTTACAACAAATAGTTTATTATTGGGCATAAAAACAAATAGTTTATTGGATCTATTAATTTTAAGGGAGCAGATCAGGCAGTCGGTGAGAAAATATTCTATATAAACTATAAAGAAAAGGTTGCATAAATTAACAAAAGGAATTAGCCAATTGGGAGGCCGGACGCAGTCCAAATAAAATAAATAAATGTATTAAAAAAACAAACACGGCACCTGGTATATACACAAAAGTCCAGGGTTTTTTTTCCTTAAAACATAATTATATTTTTATTGAAAACAATTCTATTCAAATTAAAAACTAAATGTTGACATGCCTACTTCAAATATTAATTTACCATGTTGTGAGTGATTAACATCTTTCTCTAATTCTAACATTTCTCCATTCAAGTTTTAATTTATGGTTTTGAAAGTACCATTAAAATCGATGATAATCAACTGGTTAGATTTAACAAAGAGACTAATCTCTTGAGATTTAACTAATTAAGATTAGAATTCATGAAGGGCTGGTTTCTATCTTTAATAATATTTCTCGAGTGTCTTGGTTGAATTGGATTGTATACAAAGAAGAATAGGTAAACAAAGAGTACACAGAGAAAAGAGCAGGCGGCGGCGCCTCTTGACACCATAAATCCGAGTGCTGCTGCTGGATCATCACAAAACACGTCAAACACAGGCACTGAAAGGAACATATGGATATAGATTTCCACGTCAGCCATCAAATCCTACTCTGCAACTCACTCCTCTATATACATATATAAATCCCTCCGTCTCATTTTCAATTCCCCAATTCAACCTTTGCAGCAATATTCTTTGATTTCCTAATGTGCATAGTGGTATTTCTCTGGCAAGCCCATCCACTCTACCCTTTGGTCCTCCTGAACAACAGAGACGAGTACCACAACCGGCAAGTTCCCTTTCCTTCCTTCCTACTTGTTGATTTGTGTGTGTGTGTGAACGATAATAATTAATGAGTGAATGTTGATATATGGCGGTGAAATGAAGGGCGACGAAGGCAGCGTCATGGTGGGAAGATTCTGAAACAAAGATACTTGGAGGAAGAGACGAGGTGGGAGGAGGCACATGGCTGGCTTGTTCTAGAGACGGAAGATTCGCTTATCTCACCAACGTCCTCGATTCTCATACTAATCCTCATGCCAGAACCCGAGGCGACCTTCCCCTGCTTTTTCTCAAGGTATATATGTGTATATATACGCACATGCGTCTATACTCTTTTTTTTTTTAAATATGTTTATGGTGGGTGTGGGTGTGGCAGAGCAGAAGGAGTCCCAGAGAATTTGCACAAGAGTTAAAGACAGAAGCAGCGTGTTACAATGGCTTCAATTTGGTGGTGGGAGATATAGAGTTGAAATCTATGGTTTATATGAGCAACAGGGGAACAAAAGCACAAGGTGGCAGGTTCTACATACAGGAAGTGAAAAAGGGCCTTCATGTTCTTTCTAATGCTCAGCTTGACTCGCCTTGGCACAAGTCTGAGCGCCTTCGTGTAAGGTTCCAACAAGAGCTCGCCAAGTATGGTGAAAAACCCATCCCACTCAATCACATTTCTGGTTCTGTTATGAAGGACTCTGTTAAAACCCCACCTCCCCTGCTTCCTCACATCTCATCTCCTGACTGGGAACTTGCCTTGAGCTCCATTTTCGTCCATTTCCACACCCCACTGGTACCTGCTTGCTTTCTTTATTCATTTGATTTCTCTCCATTTATTATTATAGTAATATATCTAGAGTAATACTGATGTGTGTGTGTGTGTGTGTGTGGTGATGCAGGGTGTTTTTGGGACTCGGAGTACTACTGCCTTGTCTGTAACATGGAGTGGGGAAGTGAGGTTTTATGAGACGTATCTGGATGTGGCTGGCACCAACACCTGGAAGGACCATCTTTTCACTTTTTGTATTCAGAACTCCACCTCTCTGTCTTGTTAATTCTTCCCTGCAAATTAGTGTCTGTATATATTGTTCTCCACAATTTAGTTTTTGACGTTGTTGGAACAAGATCCTCGTTAAAGGAGGCTGTATATCTCCAAGTTGATTAATATCTCTGTACGTGGGAAACTGTTCATAAGAAATCATTGCCCATAATGCATATTCATTTCAAACAGCCTTAACTTTGGCCCCAGAACCTGATATATCGATATATAATTTAATCAGTTTATTTTAGCCTTTTTATAAGGATGAAAATAGGCTTGATTGATTTTGTCATTGAAGAAAAACACCTACATGGTAGGAAACAAGCAGCAAATGGAATCAACATCAGGTGAAATCCCCGCAAGGGATAAGCAGACACTTTTATTATACAGTGCAGTTCTTATTGGCAGAAGAAGACACAGCATACCTGTCATGAATCGTACCTCAAATTTGTCCCCAACACAATCACCATGAAAATGCTCACTCCCTAGCTCCTCCTCCTCCTCCTCCATGCAACATTTAAGGTGTCTGCAAATTGGACTCGGATTCGGAGGAAGGCCGGTTCTTCAACTCCGGCTGCCTGATTTCCTCTATCAATCTCGCAGCTTCCTCCATCCTCGGCCTCGAATCCGGCATCTTCACTACGCACGCCAGCGCTATCTGAAGCATCTGCACCATTTCCTCTTCCACATATCGCCCTCTTAATAGCTCCTCGTCAAACACTTCGGCCGTCCATTCCTCTCGAACGACGGATCTCACCCACCTCGGGAGATCCACCACCTCGTCATGGCCAGGGTATCTCATCGGGCATTTCCCCGTCAGCATTTCCAGGAGGAGCACCCCGAAGCTGTACGTATCGGATTTGTGGGTGATCTTTCGAGCGTCCGTCACCTCTGGAGCGCGGTACCCGTTAGATCTGGACATGGTTGCCGGAGTGTTCATCAGCGGAGGCAATCCGACGTCGGAGATGCAGCCATCGAGGTCTTGGGTTAGGAGGACATTAGTGGACTTGATGTTGCCGTGTGTGAATTTTGGACCCCCTTCGGAGTGGATGAAAGCTATTCCTTTGGCAACCCCAAGTGAGATCTTCATTCTTGCATCCCAGTCTAACGGAGCTCTTTCTTCTTCCCTGTTTCCTATTGTTTGTTTTGGGATGGAAGAATCAGGCAGATATATCAGCATCATCGCAGCTGACAATTTTAGGTGAATACCAGACTGGTAATAAAACAAAACCAAGAAAAAGATTCTTAGTAGTTAAGTGTTTAATTTTGCAAATGTTCATTCAGCTTACTATAAGTAGTAGTTAAGCTGCTTGCATATGCAGCAATTGGATTAGCCTATGGAATGTGGTGATGCGCCTAATTTGGAGCCAAGTAAAGAAGAGTTTGTTTCACTTTGTTCATTTTGGACTGCTAGAAGAACGCTCAGTGCAAGTACTAAATGACGCGAGCAGAGCAAGATGATTAGGGAAACATAAACGTACCATGCAATGAGGCAAATAAGCTTCCACTTGGCATGAAGCTGCAAACCAGAAGTTTCTCATCTTTGGAATAGTAATAAGCTTGAAGAGGCATGACATTAGGGTGGTTTCCTACTCTGCCCACAATATCCATCTGCTGTTCAAATTCCTTCTTTCCGACCACAACTTCCCTCAACCTCTTAACCACCACTGTTGTCCCCTCTTCCAAAACAGCCTTGTAAACTGTTCCATAGCTTCCCTTTCCAAGAACTTCAGCTGAGGCCTTTAGCAAATCCTCAAGGTCAAAGGTATAAGAACAACCTCTGAAGAAGAACAGCTTG
>JANTPZ010010816.1:0-14462 GCA_025593235.1 Vachellia pachyceras | reverse complement strand
TTTTTTTTTTAACTATCCTAGTGTAGGAATTTCTAGTGGAAGATGATTTTATGTTAACTATTTTAACTAATAAAAAATATTGATAGTTAAAATATTTGAATTACTTCAAATAAATTAATATGAAAAGATATTAAAATGAGTCAAAGTAGAAGGAAGATAATAATTATAATTTAAAAAGATAATGTGTCGCCAACATAGATTAACTCTAGTGAAAGGGTTTTCTCATGGCAAACCAATATTCGAATTTTCGTACGGAGGTGTGTTCATATTTAATGTCTATAATGCTTTGAATAAGATTGTCTCGAATAAGAGGATACTAGTGTTTAGAAATAAATAATGTGTTTTCATTAACATGACAAAAATAAAATATTTGTTGGAGACAAAATAGTAATCTAGTCCTCATTATAAGTTCATTTGTGGAAGAATTTTTTTGTTCTAATTTTAAGCTTATCTAGAGGTTATTAATGAATATTTTTCAATTTTACACTTGTTTATGTTGGGAAGAGAGATGTGATAACGGATTGTGAATGTTGATAGAGAATTTTAATAAGGGTCATTTTAAAAATTTTATCAATTTAAAACATATTTAGTTACTTAGTTATCATTTTCTTTTTGTATGTCGATGTCTATTTTATATTTTATTATATATTGGTTTTTCATCTATGCCTTAGTTTTTAAACATTTAACTTTCGTCCCTACATATATTATACAAAGTAGAGCCGGGAATTTGGGTTGGATCAGTAAGACCTATCCAATTAAACCCATTTGATTGGAGGGTTGAGCTCGTGATTTTGAGCTCCCAAGAGAAAACGAATTAAAAAGGGTAAGCCATAATGGGTCAATGGCTTAAAATGGTCAACCCGTTTAAGCCTACCATAATTTTTTTAAGGATAATTGGATAGGTGATTGACTCTTTAAGGCCTTTAATCTCTTTGGGCTTATGCCTTCTGTCCATTTCATAGAGTTATATGATTAATGAGTTGGCAGACATATTATATATATATATATAATTTAATGTACAGGAAACCGGATCAGTGATTGAACCAAACATGGCAGTGGGTCAAACCGGAATCAAATTGGGATCAAATCAGTAGGAATAAGAAAATTAAAAAATAAATCTCATCACATATTAATATTATGATCCAAGCCTCAAACTCTTCGAAGTTCAAATAGAGATTGGATTCGAGTAGAACTATAGAAGTAAAGGAATGAGGATGGATCGATGGAGTGGGAGCATAAGAAAACAAAAAAAAAATAGAGGAGACCTCCTTTTGTTTTTTTAAGTAACTCGGTCGACCCCCAACTTGACAGGTCGATCGAGTTACTATCAAGTTATGGTGAGTTTGTCTGAGTTGTACTGAGTCGTCATGACCCAAATTCAACCCCCAACTTAGGCCGAGTCGCCGGTTTCCGGTTTGACTCAGCCGGTCGGGTCGGAGTTCGTGAGGCTTGATAAAATTTATCTTTTAAGAGATTGAAGCTAAGTAAGTTGGTTCATGCATGTACTTAAGGTTGGATGTGAGTTTTTCGACTTGTTTGTCTATAACTAATTGACAAAGCAAAAACACACACTGGCCAAGCAACTAATCAAACAACACTTGTTAAAATCAATCTCATCAAGTGGATATGTGAGCACCTGGTGCTTGGTTCTTAACTACTTTTTCATTTTCATACAGCCACTTGGTCCCTTATTCCAACATTATCAATAGGCATCATCAATTAATTGTCTCTCAATGTGCCCCTCATGTTGAATTTGACCATATCCACTTGTTAACTTGTCATCTGTTCATATATATATATATATATATATATAATTACAAGATATATCCACTATGTCACTCTCAGCAGAAGAGATCATAGCTTTTTGTGTACATGAAAAGAGATTATTGATCTTCCTTGCGTAAATCATTATATATATCGAGTTCGAGGATATGAAAGGCCAAACATGAGAAAGGGTAATTAAAAAAAAGAAAAGAAAAGCAGATTTGGTAATTTACATAAATAGAAAGCACCTCCTAACCCTGGTGTCGTTCAAATAATTAGATCTGACTTTCTGTGTTTTTGAGTAAAGAAATTGTGTGATGTTAAAATTGTTGTCTTCAAAAAATAAGTCAAACGGGCTTCAAGCAGCTAGGTTTTACCTCAAAATCCCAGGAGAATTTATTCTTGGCTCTAATACAAAGTAACTAGGGCTTTGCACAATTTAATGATTTTTGTCATATTTGCTCCATTTTAAAAAGTTTATATGTACTTTTACATTAAAAAAATAAATTTTATGGTTTTAGACACAATTTTTTTCAAAAAAGAAATATTATGGATGGATTTGAACCTTAAATTCTACTTTTAATTAGTAAAAAACAAATCAATGGTATCTTCAAGCTGCATTTCTATCCTTTCGAGCTCCTATCTCGAGACTTTTGCCAAATGAATTGGCCAAAGGGCATGAAATAACCTTAACCCCATGGGATGTCGAGAAAATTTTCTCAGTTGCCCTTCTAGCATAGCATTCAATCGTTACGTTGACGCGTTTTATAATGTGTGTTTGGGAATTCTTGAGGAGAAAGGAGTTCCGGATTCTGAATGCACAATGATAATGCGTGATTCTCAAAATGTTCGAACCATACAAGCTGTTTTTTTTTTACAAAAAGGTTTAAACGAGTTGGGTTCAGAAACTTATCAAGGTAATAGTATGCCTCCAAATTCATAAAAGCACTTATAAAAGTATTTATCAATCGCCTATCAACAAGATCCCCATATCGGTTGCGAGATTAAAACTCACGATATTGTAGGTTCATTATCAACTGAACCAACTTTTGTTGCGAAACATGCAAATTGTGATCCATGTTTGATGTTGGTGGTAATATTCATGTTATTCTAGTTGGGCTAACATAAGTTTTGTTTAGCCCAAAAAAAATGTTTAAAATTCCAAGATATTAGTTTCGTTAGTTTGAATTTTACATTATTATTTATTGATACTGATGATTACTGGTTACTAATTACTGATTTTAACAACATGTATGGGACCCATCTTTGGTAATAGGAAAGTATAAGGTAGTGTTCTTAAAGTAAAAGACATAACGTTGTAATTTTACAAGACCTTGTCTTTCATTTAAAGGTAAAATTGAGTGATCCCCAAACAGGGCATTGAGATCTCACACACACACACACATCTTAATCATTAGTGGGATTATTAAAATTTACGATAACTTGGTTTATTATATATCCCCACCAAACTCCAATATATATTATTATTATTATTACTACTTGTCATTATTTTACATGTTTCTCTATATTATATTATACGCTTTCATACCTTCTACTTTTTGTCATTATTGATTAATTAATTTTTTTGCCTGGATTATTGATTAATTATTTAGGTGTTCAGTACATTTAACTTCATTTAGAATCTGAGGAGTACTTTATTCATTAAACATACATCTTCTAAATAATCCTAGGATTAAAGCTGTCGTTTGAACTAATATTGTATAAAACACTTATTCAATTTTCTCGATGATTAATTGCTTATTTTCATTCAAATATTACTTTTTCATGATTAATTACGATAAAAAAATTTATATTTTAATTAAATAATTTAGAATGTTTGGTGCATCTCAAAAAATAATTTAGAGCATCGAGTGCATTTTATCCTTTAATTTTTTTAATGGAAAAAATGTTAGTTAATTATGGTCCTTAATATAATAATCCATTGATTTTTTTGGGAAAAATTAAAACATTTAAATAAATTACGTAATTCTAACAGATATTCTAAATTACTTACATGTATCATTAAATTATATATCAATTTATAAGTCAAAAAAATTAGTTTGGAGAAAAATAATGAATATACTAATTAATTAACTTTATAAATCTCTCCAAAAAATTAATTAGATCTTATATTAAAAATAAGAGGCGGTATTTAATTAGTTGTGACAATGAATATCAGCCATAATTATTCAAAATTAAATCGGCTTAATACATATTGCAACTCAATTTTTATCCCATTGATCCAATTGTTTATTTGATCGGTTCAAATAAGCTAGAACTAGGTCAATTTGATTCCGATAATGAAAAATGAATACAGGAACTTTGAAATACTTTTTTTAATAAAATACTCATCTTTTACTAAAACAAACATCAATACTATATAATTTTTAGAGGTATAAAAATGCAAAAGAATATAAAAATTGGTAGAAAAATATTAAGGTCGTTAAATATAAGATAATATCGTTACTTTTTGTGAGAAGACACATGATAGTTTTGCATTTGCACATCAAATGGTGTTAATTTATATTTAATAATCATAACATTCTTGCTCTCATTATGAACTTTCACGGTTATTTTTTCATCTTCGGAAAAATATATGGGGTTGGACGATCTTTTGATAAAAAAAATAATGGATATTTTTGGATCTTAACTCTTTTTAGTAAATCAAGAGAATTTAAACCAAGCTCTATCCATTTCATCTCATTGTTATAATTAGAACTAATGCCAATTTTATAAAGTATTTGTATGTTTCTCATCATCAAAAGTGTACTTTACTTGTTTTGCTATCTAAACTAAACTTGAAGCAATGGTTGGATTTAAATTATTTTTTTTGTATTTCATTAATTTGATCATTGTGTATTTCTGCAAGTTTCTCACATTATTCTGTAAGATCTCATCCTTGAAGGTAGTATTAGGGGGCCACTTTAATTCTAATTAAGTTCTCTTTTATGCATCTGTTACAACTCACAACACATCAAATTAATAGAGTCCTTGATGTAATTAATATACGTTTCTTTGTTCCTCAATATGAGGTAGATAACTAGTTTATAATACAAATTTAAAAAATTAAGTAGATTAATTATTTGTGAAAAATGTGTTGGTTTTTTTAAAATACTCTTTTAACATTTGTATTGAAAGCTATTTAATTGATAAAAAATATTATTGAACGTGTGTTTAGGGAGCCCGAACGCTTTACCAAACCAGCATCATGGCTTTTACCTGGACGGTTTTTCATGTTAATAATTTTGGTGGGAGATCGCGTTCCAACTTGCAAGAAACAATTTTTTTTGTTAAAAAAGTATTACCTCAATTATTTAATGTAAAAGCTAGCTAGTGGATTTTTTAAAAAAAAATAATGAAGGTAAAAAATTGTGCTAAATTATTTGTGTTCATCATTTTTTTTATCCAAATCAATTTATCTGACTTATAAATTGATATATATTCTAATGGTACATATAAATAAATGTATTTAGGCGATCTATTTGATATTCTAATGATATACATAAATAAATATTTATCATTTATAGCTCATTTGGCACCTATTATAAAAAAAATCTAGATTTTACCATAAAATCTAGATTTTGTCAAAGTATTCACATTTTTTTAAAACCTAGGTTTTGTAACAAAATTCAGGTTTGAAATATCGGTTTTAAGAAAATTATTTTCTTATCAAATCACAATTTCTTATAATAAATTTTTTCTTTCCTCTTTTTTCCTTCTTTCTCTTTCATCTTTCCTACTTACTTTTTGCCTCGAATTCTTAAAAGTCAATAACTTCTCAAATACAATCACCTTTCAAAACCTAGGTTTTACCTTAAAATTCGTAAAAACTACTCTCCCAAAATTTATTTTCTAAAATCCAAATTTTACCTCAAAACGGACGGACTCTTATGCTAAAGATGGAATGCAAAAAAGAAAAGACGCCAATGGGGTGGTTTTCCACTGCACGTGGTCACATGGAGAGTGACGGAAGCTGTCCAGCTGGGCCGCTTTCCACCGCTGGCATCCCTTAGCTGTAAACAGATGCCATCACTCTCCAAATCCAAACATCCCCCAAAGAATAAATGTAATGACATCCACTTTTTTTTAAAAAAAAATTCTTTCCAACTTCCATTATTTATTCAAATTTTTTACTTTCTAAAAATATGCAATAAAATATTTTTCATGAAAAAAAAAATATATATGACTTTCTTCATTCCCCTATCAATGCTTTTGGCAACCACGAGGATAGCCACTGACATTAATTGAGATTCATTTTCACAAAACACACACCACTTTGATCCGTTTGAAAAAATGGTAGATAAGTACTTTTATGTAAGCTGATGTACATATATGAAGAAGATTGTCTCATTTTACAAAAAAACACTATTGAACGTGCTTTTGGGTGAGAGTTAAGTGTTTCTAAAGAAGCACCTTATCTTATTTATAAGTTACTTTTAATATGTTTTACACTGACCAAAATACTCCATTACTATAAGAATCGTTTGATATTTTTTGTAGATTAAAGAAATTAATTAAATGATATCTTTATCATTTTCTTAAAATTAAATTTTCTGACTTATAAAATGATATTTATAATCTAATTATATATATAAATATTTCAGAATGTAAGTTATAATTAAGTAATGTATTTAGCCTTTTTTATTTCTTTTAAAAGTTAATTAGCACTTATATTAAAGAATGAAGGTAGTGCATTATATCTCATGAGAATGAAATCAACAAAATAATAAATGAATGATCAAATTATAACCCATTTATATGAAAAATTGGTGACTTATAAAACTGCTCTAGAAATAGGATAACATGAATATTGATACTTACTTTTTAATTCAACCTCAATTTAATTCTCGTTGGAAATTGTAAAAGAGAGGAGAGAGGTGCAATTGAGAATGATTTGTAAATAAATATGTACATATAGAAAATTTTTAACAATGATAAATTTGAAAAATTTTATCAATTTAAATCATATTTAATAATTTAAATCATATTTGATATGTGAGAATTGGTTAAAATATATTTATTAGGCAAAAACTTTATTTACATATTGTTAAGAAAAATTAACCCTTGTAATTTCTTTGAAGATTTTTAGTTTTATCCATCATATGCATTTGTTTTTTTAAAAAAAATGTAGACATGAGTTGTAACTAAATAAAGAATAACTCTTGAGATCATTATAAGTTGATGTTAAAGTGTTGTCTCAATTTCATGAGGTGTCAAAATTTGCTGTCTCTTCACATAACAAAAACCCTACTCATAATTCATGAACATGTTACATAGAAAATGACAAATGATTTATAAATATCATCAATCGATGTTCTTCATGACAGTTAATTAATATTAGTAGTAGTTAAGATTACTTCATGTTTTGTTGCATTTATTTTCCTTTGTATCTCTCGAATCCAAGTCTTTTAGTTGAAGATAAATGTTGTAAATGAGTATAAAACTATTATGGTCCGTTTGGTAGCATGGAATTGAAGGCAAAGAATTGAAATTTGAATTGGAAATGGGCTGAAGCATGTTTGGTGGGTTGGAACCCACTTCCCCCTGGAACCCAGTTCCATCAAAAACCTTGGAACCCACTTCCAACCCACACCCCTGAGAACCCAGTTCCACCTCCCCTGGAATTGGGATTTTTACCTTTTTGCCCCAACTCCTTAACCCGACGCCAAAGTGACGGACGACAGCAAGAACAGTGAGGAAGACGGCGAGCGGTGATGAGGATGACAGCATCCTTGTTTGGGAAGATGAGGATGATGGCGTCCTTGTTTGTGATGAGGATGAGGATGACGGTGATGGTGATGAGGATGCAGTCGAACAAACCGACGGCAACATCGTCTGGTTTGGGAAGAAAAACGAACGCGACCCCCACCCCCGACGATGAACGCAACCTCTGGCTACAAACGCGACCCTGGCGACGAACGCGACCTCGACGACGAATGCGACCTTTGGCGACGAGTGCGACTCCGGCGATGAACGCGACCCCCACCCCCGATGAACGAGCGGGATCTTTGGCCACGAACTGGTGACGAGCGCAGAGGGGAAGAATTGTTTGGGAAAACAAAAGGAAATTTTTTTTATTGTAAATGGTATATTAGTCTTTTTCCATTATAAATATAAATATCAAATTAAAATAATACATCACTTCTTCCCGCATACCAAACATACTTTTAATCTCAGTTCCACTTCCAGTTCCATCAAAATCAATTCCGCATACCAAACGGGGCATTAAGTATCTCTCTATAGTTTTGTAGTCATGTGATCCGATTTTGTTCCTTCTAAATTAATTTAAATTCAAAGTGATCTTTCTGAGAAAGAGGTTGCTGTCACCCAAAAAAAAAATCCCACACATGCTGACAGATAAGTGTTCATTATATATGAGAATGAGACATATCCCTCCCATTCTGAATAAATAAGTCATAGGCAAAATAATTAACAAGGCTAATCTAATCATCGGTCACTCAAGTTTGGTCTCATTTTAATTTTAGTTCATCAAGTTTCAAACCATTATTTTTTGTCTTTAAAATAGCAAAATGATTCATATTTTTATTAGATTATAGGGAGCTAAGTTTTGGAAGGAATGAAATTTTAGAAATTAAAACATAAGATTTAAAACTTGAGGAATCAAAATTAAAATGGGGTAAATTTAAGAATCAATGATTGTAGTAACCCTAATGAATAATTATTTGTAATTTTTATCATAATAATTAATGTTTAAACGTGGCTCGTTGCATTTTTTTTCTTCAAAACCTTATTCAACATGGGTGAAATTGAAAAAAAAATCAATTTAAAACATATCTAATGAGTTAAGTGTCATTTTTCGATTTATATAATGGATTGGAGAAAGTATGCCAACCTTCTTGATGACTTGTCTTGAATCCCATTCACATGAAACATTTATTTATAAAGGGGGGAAACTCCCACATGCTTAGGCATAAGTTTAATTCACTAATGGTCAGTAGCCCATTTAAACATTTTAATGGCAATTATTGAATTAAACTAATTATGCCTAAGCATGTCGGATTATAAACTAATTGGATTCAATTGATTAATTTAGGAAGATTCATGAAATTAAATAAACAACTTAATTCATATATTACTTCTTATCTATCAATTTATATGCCAAACTAATTAGTTTGAAGAAACAACCGTGATAAATATAAATATTTTAAAATAATTTATTTAACTTCTTTAATATCTCCATTAGTTAAATGTGTCTTGTATTAAAGATTAGGGTAGCAAAAAAATAATGGTTATACCTTTGGTCCTTTTTTTGTCAACTACTACATCTAATTTTTATTATAAGATTTAATTAGAAATTAGATTGGATTCTAAATATAAGACCATACCATTTTGTCTCCTACATTTAGTCATTTTTCTCCAAACTACCCCTATTAATACTTTCTTAACTATAAGACCCAACCTACTTTGCATTTTAGCAATTGTTTTTATGTAAGGGTATTTTTGGAACATTAAATGAATTAACTAATTTAATTGATTCTCTTAATTTCTCTGAAAAAGTTAACTGACTCTTCTAATAAGGATACGAGGAAGAATCTATGAAGACTGAATTGAATTTTTTAACAAAATATTTTTAAGTTATAAATTTTAAAATTCTTAAGCTATAAATTTAATTTGAACAAGTTATAAATTTTTAAGTCAACACTGACATGGGTTTATTTTGGCAACTTGAAAATGATCAAATCAACTTCAACCGCCAATAATGATGTCTATAAAAAATTTAAATAATAGTAGCTCATTAAAATTAAGATTTCAATTAAGTATGAACAAAATGGCTAAAAAGTATTTGATAATGTGCATATGATTGAGTGAACTGAATTAAAAAAACGAAACAAAGAATAGGTATTACCTCAGAATTGAAAATGCATTCAAATGTGAGAAGTGACATTCATATTTCTTTCTTTCTTTTTTTAAATTTGCATGGACGTTAGAAAGGGAAGATCAATGAATGGGTACATTGAACAAAATCCATCGGTTGATGGGTCGATTTGAAATTAAGTTTAATATCTCAAATAGACAATTTAAAAATCACATGCTAAAAAAGATCGCCTAACAAACATTTTTTTTTCTTTAACCTCCATGACCTAACAAACATCTATAATGTGCCCATTTAAAAACGCGATAGAGAAGTATTTTTACGTAAGTCGAGTAGATATGTGAATGAAATTATCTCGTTTTAAGAAAAAACATTGTTGAACCGTTTGACTTTTATAAACGCTACATCAAACAAGCTCAATGTAAAATAATAAGTACTTCTCTTATCTTTTTTCCCTCAACAGGTACTTCTCTTATCCTATTTATAGGATAAATGGAGTATGCATTTTTCATCCTATTTATCAATTGTTTTATTAAATTTTTCATATGAATATACAATTTATCGCTCATTTTATTAGTGTTGATTTTGTTCATATATGTTATAATTTATATTAAATATGAGCAATATAGAAAAATTATTGAATTTTAAATCAGAGTTAAGGAAGCTTAATATTTTCGTTGGTTTGTGTTGAAAAAGACATATAAATATGAATAAATGTGTATTGTCTATAATCTCTATTATAATAAGGTAATTTTAACTAATTCAACTGATGGGTCACAAATTTTAACTGTATCAAATTAATATTTTTTCAATTTTGCCTTATTTAATGAGGTTTTAAAGGAAAAATACACAATAGGGTCACATTTAAACATTGTAAAAATTGATAAATAGACATTAACAAGTCTCCAAGCAAATTGTACTCATCTAGAAGGTGCTCTATGAAAGGAGTAGATGGAATAGTTTGAAATATTTATATGATCATATTTATAAGTTACTTCAAATATATTTTATTAGAATCAATAAAAACCTTACATCTTGATAGATTTAGCCTATAAAGTTCAACATTTTTCAAATTTATCCTTATTTAATATATATTATATTTCATAAGAATAACGTTCATCCAGTAATAAATTGCGAGTAAAATTATTTACTAGATATAAAAATTTTGACGAAACAACTTATAAATACAATAAAAAAATATGTCAAAGTATACTTTTAGTCCTTTATATTTGCATCAGGTTTCACTTTAGTTTTTTAAGTTTAAAAAGTGCACTTTTAATCCCTCAAACTTAACGCCGTTAGTTTCTCTTAACGGAAATTATTGACTCATCGAAAATTACTGGCTCATAGAAAATGAGAAAGAGGAAAAAGATATAAAAATAATAATCTCTAAACGTACATATATATTTTTCTTTAATAAGTGAAAATTTCGAAACTTTTATCAACTAAAGAAATATTGAATAACTTAAATATTATTTTCTTGATATGTGATAATGAGTTATAAGTGTAATTGAACTATAATAAGATTAGAGTAGCGTACAAGTTGATTATTAGAAGATTATTTCAGTTTATGTAATGCAGTACCTCCGGTTCTTAATATAAAGAGTTGGTTGATTTTTTAGAGAGATTAAAAAAGTTATACACATTACTTAAAATTATTTATTTATATGTATTATTAAATTATATCAATTTATACGTCAGTTAAATTAGTTTAAAAAAATTATGAATATAAATATTTTAAATTAATGTATTCAGTTTCCTTAAACTTTTTTAAAAAAAGTTAATTAACACTTGTATTAGAATCAGTAGCTTCATCTTTAAGCAAGTTTGGTATTCATCATCTCATAACCTAGTTGAACATGATTTGCTAACTGTGATGGCATCAACTTTATGGCTTCCTTTAGGTTCATGTTCCTTTTTTTTTTAAAAAAAAAAAACCAATACCTTTACGTTCCTTTAGGCAACTTTATGCTATGTTTTGAAGCTTTTTTTTTTTACATCATTAAAAAAAACTTTTAAAATAATATTGCTCTATCGGAATAAATTTATATATTAACTACCCTTCTTTTTTTTAATGATTTGTTTATTATTAATAGATTAATGAACCTACCATTATGATTATTTTTGTTTTTGTTGTGCTTGGAAGGATACAATTATGGTTTGTGTAATGTGATGCCCACGCTTCTGTATATATTCTCTACATGTTCACACGTGCCTTATGTCTCGTTTGGTACGATGGAAATGGGAGGGTGGAAATGGAATTGGAATTGAATTCCATGATGTTGACATGTTTGGTGTGATGTAATTACAATTCCATGTGGAATTCAATTCCACCTAAATACCCAATTTCAATTCCATACCCCAAACCTATGGAATTCATTTGGGTTCCATAGAGTCCAATTTTTTAGACCAAAATATC
Organism: Vachellia pachyceras; assembly: GCA_025593235.1. Lineage (NCBI taxonomy): Eukaryota > Viridiplantae > Streptophyta > Magnoliopsida > Fabales > Fabaceae > Vachellia > Vachellia pachyceras. The sequence goes on along the minus strand of JANTPZ010010816.1, from coordinate 2,445 downwards.
CTCCTTTATGCAAAATAGTCTTTTTTGTTACATTTAAAAAAAATTAATATTCATAAAAAAAAGATATGGATTCCATCTTCATTTTCATGACATACCAAACGTAATTTTAAAGCTCATATCCATATCCATATCCATATCCATTTCCATCAAAATCAATTCTGTATACCAAACGAGGCATTATTCTTTTTCTTTTGTTTGAATGTATAAATTCTAGAAATCTCAGATCAGTCAGACTAATAAACAGGTGAATAAATTATCTGACCATTCTGGTTACAAATTTCGAATAGATCGTTAATCAAATTAGTTTTTTTTCCCTTCTTTCGTGAGCTTGAAACAATGTCATTTTTAGTTTAAAATGATATTATTATGATCCTTAATATAATAAGTCAATTGATTTTTCAAATATTAAGAAAATTGCTTGCATTACTTAAAAGAATTTATTTGTGCATTATTTGATAATATATTATTTTATAAGTTAAAAATTAATTTAAAGAAAAATTGTAGATTTAAATAATTTAAAAGTAATGTATTTAATTTTTTTATTCTCTCTAAAAAAAATCTACCGGTTCTTACATTTTAAACTTGAGATAGTAATAGTTTGTTGCATTGGTGGTTTAATAATTCTATTTTTCATTAATATATATGCTTGATACATGAATGTGTCATTTTCCTGTTGATTAATTATTTTTTTTACAAAATTTTTCTAATTTCATGATTATATATAAATATTTTTATATATTTTAAATAAATATGTTATTTTGATTCTGATTGAGTTAATCTCCTCCAAAATTAAATCCAACATCAAAGTACACATTTTGTCTAATACCGTTTTTATTCATTGTCTAATTCTACATAAATTTAGAATAAAAAATGGATAGAAATATTATATTCAGTATCAAAATCAATTTTTTTATTCATATATTGTATTTGGATCAAAGGTGGTATACATAAGAAAATGTGATAATTATATAGGATTTTATATTATTGGGGATTCAAACATTGATACCATTTTACGAGGGATTAATCAATTTTACTAAATATAATATTATTGGTTAATTTTTACGAATATATACTACTGATTATTGTTAGAATCTCTTGTTTTAATTAATTTCGTAATTAAATGATGCTTATCAACTAAATCCAGTTTTAGATATACATGAAAGATAGTATATTGACTATTTTTAAAAGGAAAGTTAAAAAATTTAAATTTCTAATGAGTAAAATTGCTTGGATGTAGATTTAAACTTGCCATTCTCTCCAAGAGAACTTGTTATTATTTGGCAAATTACGTATTCAAAATAAATATAAATCACACCCTCTTTAAATAACCGCCAAAAATATTAAAAAAAGAAAAGAGAAGAGACATTCAAATTCCTTATTGAATATTTGTTTGGCCAAATCAAAATTATGCTACATTCACCCACTTTTGACATCCAAACATTCCCACAAGAAAAGTATTCATGGTTTTTAATTTGACTTACTAATTTAAATATGACAAATATAAAAAGATAACATCTATCTTATTTCTATTGAAAATATGTATTCGTATATAAATAAAATCCATGATAAATTATCCCATTTATATTCATTAATATTACTATATCTCACTCTTAATATAAAAGTAGGTTGATTTTTATGGGATTAAATAAATTAATAAACTTATATATTTATCAGTTTTCTTCAAATTTATTTACTTAAATTGTAAATCGATATATCATCTAATGACATGCATAACTATTTCAAAGTATATTTTATTATTAAATAATTTATTTAGTTTTTTTCTCATTTCTACAAAAAAAAATTAACTAGGTGATATGTTAAAAACGACAGCAAATGGTACAGTTTATTTTTAAAACATTTACACCACACAAGCTTTAGTAACAAAAATATGATGAATAAAGGTGGAGAGGTTCACATGGATTCGGACGCACGCTGGTATTTGAGATTAAATAAATTTGTAATCGTAATGTTTGGACGCACACTGGTGTTTGAGATTAAATAAACTGAAAAAATTACTCAAAAGTTCTGAACAACATAATTAATCGTTGATTCTAAAAATTAACAAAATTAACATAAATTTTTAAAAATAACTGCTGAAGTTATTAACATAAAATTAACATCTTTATTAAAAGATTTATATATATTTAATACTTAATATTATCTTGAATATAAATGAAATAATTTTTTTTTAAAATAATGGGTCACAAAACAAGACAGTAAAGCAAATCTTGTATAAGTACATCAATAAATTTCTCTTTCCATCTGTCCCCCTCCCCCTTTCCCCTCTTCTTCGTCTTCTTCTGTCTTCTCTCTCAGACAACAAATCCGTGTTTCTCTTGCAAAACCCGCAGAGATAGAAGAAGAAGAAGAAGCCGCCATTGAAGGTCAAGTGCAATAATAAGAGCAATCTGGCTTCTCTCTTTGTATATGTCCATTTCCTTTCAT
>JANTPZ010010815.1:0-24788 GCA_025593235.1 Vachellia pachyceras | reverse complement strand
CCCGCCCGTTTTGACCCGTACCCGTATGTGCGGGTCAAAACGGGTTTTACCATGGGTACGGGCTGCCCCGTACCCGTGGGATTCTACACGGGCGGGGCACGGGTTACCCCACGGGGCAGCCCCGCCCGCCCAATGCTCTCCCCTAATCACATGTTCTTTTATATTTGTCACTATGAGCCCACCTGTTCTCGTTTTTCAATAATACAACTAAACGTGGAGACATAAGAATCAGATTATTAACGGTAATATTTATTAATCATTAATTTTAACCGTTTTAAATTTCTTATAAGTTAAAGAGTTTGTTTGGATAGTTCATTGGGAGAACAGACAGATTCCGAAGTAAATATGTGAAAAGAGTTTTGTCTCTGTAAACGTTTTGGTTGCCCAAACATGCTAACCAAACAAGCCCAAAGTATGTATTCTACCCTTCGAACGAGCTTCTTTTTTAATCGTTTAAATTTTAAAAAGCATACTTTTAATCTTCTATTCTTAATATCGTTTATTCTAAAAGAAAATGCTGAGTTAAAAAAAATGTAAACATTGATTATGTAATTAAATGTTAAACAGAATATGCTTAAATTTTAAATTTAATAAGATTTTATTAACATCCAACTATAAAATCACCTTTTAAATTTGTTAGGTTAGTATTTTTTGTTAAATAAAACAAATGATAAAAAAATGTACGATTTAAATTTAAGGAAGATTTAAAAAAAAATTAAATTATATTGAAAAATATATTCATTAAAATAAAAAATTTTATATACTTATTATATAAATAGTAAATCACGTTGAAAATATAATTTTAAATGATAAAATGGTAAAATTTAAAGTTTAACTAAATCCCATTTTTTTTAAAAAAAATCATAAAAGTGGCAGTCCTTTGAGCTATTTGGCAAGTCAAGTTCAGAGTTTCCTTTCATCAAACTTTTTATTAAGTTACTAAAAAGGAGCGTAAAAATAAAATAAAGCGGGAGAGAAAGAATTCCCATTCAACTCTTGTCAGATTACACGTGTCATGTAGATTAGCGCTTAGGGGATCTGCATCGATGCAGATTGCAGAGAGAGAAAGAACACACACATCTCAACATCAAATGATCAACGGTTGGTGCATGGTCAGGTGTAGGATTACATGTGCAAGGATGATACACTCGATCATAACCAGGTGGGGCAATGTAAGCAGACAAAAACAGCAGCGCGAGATCTTTTGATCGGCATGCTTTCTTATGTGGGCTCACGAATTCATAAACCAATTTTTAAATTTATCTTAATTCATAAACTAATTTTAATGACAACTTTATCAACAAATTTTTTTAATAACAATTTTAATTTAACAATAAGTGAATAGTAGGATCCGATGTTATTTCCATTACATGCCCTTATTTATTCTCTTGATATAAAATTTTAATTACATTATTTCATTGAAATCCTATTAGAATTGGCGTTTATTCTTTAATGGATTCGAATTAGATATAAAAATTACATTTCTAACATGATTTACAGTTTATAAGGTAAATATATAAGATAATTTTTTCCCTTAATTTGCTTGAATGTGCTGCTTCAACGCCATGACGAATAAGACCAATATTGAGTTGTTACATAAATGAGCTATTTTTTGTTGTTATAATCTTGATGTAGCATGGTGTAAAAAATTTCTTTTACATGAAAAATTGTAAATTCAATTTTATTTATAACAATGGGTAGTTAGTGTTTGCCATTGGAATAAAGAAAACTTTATTTCTTTCTCATTCAAAGGGCTATTAATTATAAAAAATGTATATCATTCAATAACAAAGAAGATTAATGTTCTATGTAGAACTAAAATAATGTCATTTGAACGGGTCCTTGATAAATTACCTTTTTATTGATAAAAAACTCACTTATATCAAGTGTATGAACTCATATGGTTAATGTGTTTTTTTCCTAATCTAATTTAAATAAGCAGATTTTCTTATCCACTACTTAATTTGTGATTAATTATAACTATGGGCATGTTTGGTTACTGTTTTGCCAATGTGATTTTATAGCTATTGAGACAAAGCTACATTCACATTGCTTTGACAAAAAAAAAAGTACGCACTTAATTCAATATATAAATTATACATATCAACAATAAATTTCGTGCAAAGAAAAAAACAAACTACAAAAAATCATGTTTTGCAGTAAATTTTTTAAAAAAGAAAAGAAAAAGAACGTGTCCGCGGCGCTTTACTTCCTGAGCTAGACAAGCTAACGTTATATTACAGGGAGGATAGGCCATAGGAAGTAGCTCAGGACTAGGAGATGGCGTACCTTATGCTCTGATTCCAGTATTCCACTCTCCTGCTGCTTCCTATTGGACAAACTCCGAATCTCTCTCTCTCTCTCTCTCACACACACACACACACACAGAGAGACACACACACACACAGAGGGTAGCCATCATCCCAACCTCTCCTTTCAAAGGTTGAGATAAAAAGAACCAGACCAACCCACAAACGTGCTTATCATAATCAAAATCAAGATCAAGAGTTTTATAAAAAGCAAAGCTACTAGCAACAAGGCTCTTGTTATTGTACCCCTTCTCTCGCTCTCTCTCTGCCTGCACCTTTATTAGTGTCTCTTGTTATTCTAATTGTCTTGGGTGGGGTTTCTAATTCCTATCAAGGCTCTCCTATTCTCATATTCTATCTCATCATCCTCTTACTCCTTGAGTGTCCAAGTTTCTTCACGATCTTTTGGGTTTCTCTTGTTCTTTCCCGGTGCTCACATATCAAAGGTACCCAGAAGCTTGTTCTTCTTTGTAATAAAGAAAGATGAGATCTTTCTTCCTTTTTTCATGCCCTCATATTATCTGATCTGTAATTGCTAATTTGAACCCCATCGTTTGTTTGTTTTCCTTACACGTGTTTTGTTGCAAATTGCAATATTGAGCAGTGGAGTTGCTACCAGATGGACGTGAGGTCAAGAAATGAGGAGGCGTCTCCTCAGCTGCTAGATTTGATCTCAAGGGATGAAAAAGAATGGCATGTGAACATCACAGACGAAGAAGGAAGAACCCAAAACAGCAGCAACAAGAAGGACAAGTCTTGTTGTGAGGAGAGAAAACTTGTGCTTAGACTTGGTCCACCTGGTGAAGATTGGTCTCTCGATCATAATAACACCAAAAACAGTGATGAGGCTTTACTCTCTATTGGTTACTTCTCTCAGCAAACCAAGGAAATTTCTACCTCTCCATGGCCCTCTTTTAATTCTTCTTCATCATTTCTTCAGTTTCATTTATGTAGCCCTCAGAGCATGCCAGAGCAGAAACCTTTCTTATCATCCTCTTCTGCTAAACCAGCTAATACCTCTCAGAAAAGGTACTTATTACTCTAGCCCTTTTCTTTTCTTTGATTTTCCAGTATAACAGTTGTTTGCAGCATCAAACTGTATATTGTCCTATTTCAAAGGACTTGAAAAGTTCATCAAGTTTGAAGGTCTAATTCATGAATGAGATGAAAAGTTTTTTCTAATAGATGGAAATTGTGTGTTTCGTTTTTTGTCTCTTTTTCTTCTTCCTCTCAGTCTTTGTTTCATTTATTTCTGAGCTTCAAGGCAGGGGATATTCATTCATAACGAGTGGTCAAATGTGATAGATCTAAATTCTGGAGGCACAGCTGTTTCATCCATCACTCTCCTCAGTGAAACAAAAGAAAAACAAAAAACTTTTAAAAGATGTAATATTTGTGGGAAATCCTCATCAAACAAAACGGAACCATTATAAAGCCTTTAATCCTATGTACTGTGAATCAATACTCCCCTATTTTGTTCTGTTATCCTTTTTTGCATTGAATGCTTCAGATAGGTCTCCATCTGATTTTTCTGATGCCCTCTATCTTCATTTATTAATTATTACCCTTTTTCATTATATCTTGTCTTAGCTCAAAATTGATATTGGCATGCACGTCAGCTTCTGACTCTCTCTTTTACTTATCTTTTGCGCCTTTTTAAATTGGACGTGGTTAGCCGAGTTCCCCGATCCATTTGAGTTAATAAGTTAAGCTTTGATTTTTTTTTATTTTTATGGAAAAAAATATTTTAATGGATGTAAAGTCTAAAATAATATTAATCTCTCAACTATCATATTAAAAATATGATTTTTTAATTAGAAATTGCTAGTGTTAAAAAAAATCATATTTGGATAGTTCAAAATCAAATCTGAACAATTCAGATGTAATTGATTGTTAAAGCTCACTAAAGCAATGAGTACCATAATCGGGACCCTTTAAATTTACATATGAATTATTACAAAATATGCTAAATTCCACGTATGCTTCAACAGAAAAATAAAAAATCTTCGCATGAACATTTGGTTGAGTAAGTAACTAGATCTTAATACAGTTGTTAGACTTCTGTTATCATATTCTCTATATAAATCATGACATGATTTTTATTTTTTAAAAAAATTCTAACACATGCGGTTACCAAAAGATTTCTTTATTGTTTTATAATATGATTGAGTCTAATACTATAACTAATTTGTACAGTTTTAATTTTGAACTTTCTCTTTGGATCTATAATGAACAGAACTGCTCCCGGCCCAGTAGTGGGTTGGCCTCCAATTCGTTCATTTAGGAAGAACCTTGCAAGCAACAGCCCATCGAAGACAGCTAGTGAGACACAACATCAGCAAGATATTGCAGAAAAGGTTGCTGGGAAGAAACCTGTTGTTGTTGACAACGTTGTTGGTGGTAAAGGTTTGTTTGTGAAGATCAACATGGATGGAGTTCCCATAGGTAGAAAAGTGGACCTCAATGCTTATGACAGCTATGAAAAACTCTCCTCTGCAGTTAATGAACTCTTCATATGTCTCGTTGCTGGTAGGTATTTCAGATCACAGTATTTTGACCATTAGATTACTTTAATACTATCACTTGATTAATTTTACGATTTGTTTTTGAGAATCTTTTAGGAGATCTAATCATCAAGACACTCAACCAACCCTCTTAGTTAATGTTTTCACCCAATAAGTTTCTTAATGCAAGATTTTGAAGAGGCAGTTTTGGACCCTAAAATGAAAAAAAGGTGAGCTTGAGGTTATCATGCTCACCAGTTGATAGAAAAGATAAGAATAAGAAGCTAGTTAAAGGTCGGTTTCACTAAAGATTATGCCGCATGGCCTCAGGCAGGCTTACATATGTCTTCATAAATTTGTCTGTGAAGACTAATGGTTTTCCCCTTTTTTTTTTCTTGGGTAATTGCTTGTCAACTTTACTTGCAGTACATGATAGTGAAAGTTGGTTTCACTGGGGTCCTTTGTTTTTTTATTGACTGTTCAGCTCAAACAGATTCCTGTGCTGGAGGAATTCAGAACAAGGAAGAGGAAGAAGAAAAAACTACAACAGGTTTATTGGATGGAAGCGGGGAATATACTCTTGTTTATGAGGATAATGAAGGAGACAGGATGCTCGTTGGGGACGTGCCATGGCAGTAAGCATCTATCTTTCACACCACTGTGGATCTGATGCTCAAAACCCTTTTTCTTATTCTATTCGAATGTTATATTATTCCTCCACCTGGGTGTTCTTTTTCCAAATATATAAGCATAATTTGATTAGATTCCCCAGATTCTTATTCTGTAGCAATTATATATATTCTTATTCTTTTAAAAATGGTTTTGTTCTCATGTGGTTGAATCCTTAACCCTCCAAACACTTTCATTTGGCAATGGTATGTCTGTTTCTTCACAAAAAATAATACCTGGGTGTCTGTCCCCTCACAAGAACACACTTGAGAGTGAAACTGACATTAAGTTCTCTTGTTAACGGTTGTGTCATGTTTTTGTCGTTAGTAGGTAAACTGTGATTGGCAGCTAAAGATTTTTGTTCTCTTTTCTCTCTACTGTGCAGCATGTTCGTATCAACAGTGAAGAGGCTGCGCGTGTTGAAGAGCTCTGAGCTTTCTGCTTTTACCCGTAAGTGTTACATTAAATCCATTCACCTCTCAATCCAAACATGCCCTTGATAAGTTAACAACGAGAACTTGTTCATCAGGTTTTGTGACTAGTGACTGATAAAATGTTAAACTGTTTTCAGTTGGTAACAGGAAAGCCACTTGACGAGGCAATAAGGATATAAACTGAAGAATTGACGAAGCTGTTAACATTTTGATTCCTTCAATGATGATCAGAGGAAGAAATGAAGCTATTAGCTTACACACACACACACACACACACACACACACACACTCTACTAGTGCTAAGTGATGAGTATGAATGAATGTATTATTGTTTTGTTTCGGTAATGTGTGTGTGTACTTATGTGCTGTTGAGTAATCGATCTACTTGTTTTTGGTTGTATGCTGAAAAAATCCTGTGTGCGCCAATTGTGCATAGATTAATTCATCTTTGCTCCCATGTAGACGATCTACTTGTTTTTGGATATATTAATTCATCTTTGCTCCCATGTAGACGATCGGCCACAGACATTTAGGATAATCACTATGATTTATCTAATGATTTTATCACAACAAAATATGCAAAGATAATGATAATAAAAATGAACAATTCATTAATTAAAATACTCACCATGAGTCGCCTTCGAGCACAACTTCGAATAAGAAGAACCTTCTATAGTTCTATTGCTAAAGTGAAATAACAAGTTGTTAACAGAATACAAAAAAAGTAACATGTGAGTTGCTAAAAGAATACTACAACACATGCTTGTAAGGGTGGCACGTAATCACAAGTAGAATTGATACGTAGCAAATATGAATTAAAAAACCAGCGGATCAATTTTGTGAAAATCGCATAAAGTCCTTATTGGTTTTATTAAATATGCTTACATCTACATCCTTATGTGTATGGTCTAACAATTCCATAATTGAAGCTCTTATGTCAAAAACAGCGGGATCAATTGTAGAAGCTGATCAAAAGTTAAGGAATCAAAAGATTAACTTTCTCTATATTTTTTATATTCTATGTTGATATCAATATTGAAGATTGGAATGGTTTTGAAGCTTTTTGGATAAGACTAACAATACACCAGAAGTAAAGGAAAATGGGAGGCATGTAACTGTATTTACAAAATGGGGCCTACAACACATGTGGCCATTATTTTACCAAAAAAAAAAGAAGTTATTGTGTTGCCATATGCATTCAATAAGAAAAAATTTATTTTTTTATAACAAATAATTAAAAAATTAGAAAATAAAATTAGTGCTGCACCCTAAGAACACTGGTAATTTCAAAATTAGTGTTGTTCAAAGGAGGGAAAATGTTAAAAAAAAAGAGGGAAAGGAAATAGAGAATACAACTGTATTTTCACAATTCAATCCAAACTTCAAATGAGAACTCTAAAACTACTTAGAGTTTGTTTGAAAGTTCATTTGAGAATAGTTTTTATGGACTTAGAGGCAAAATCTAAGTTTTAGAGAATAAATTTTGGGAGAATAGCCTTTACAAATTTCAAGTCAAAACCTAATTATTGAAAGTTAATTATATTTAGGAAGTAATTGACTTTTACAGAGTTTGAGATAAAAAGTACGTAGGAAAGAGAAAAAAAGAAAGAAAAAATGGGGAAAAGAAAATTTATTATGAGGGAAAATGTGATTAGACAAAAAATGGTTTTTTCAAAATTTAGGTTTTGTTACAAAACCTATATTTTGAAAAAATGTAAGTATTTGGATAAAACCTGAGTTTTTGAAATAGATTTCAAACGAGCCATTAAACTAACATAGGTAATAACAACTAATCCTAATTAGGAAGTGTGCGTGTATTTGGTAAAACATTTGAAAATTAGAGTAGATATATAGTCCCGCAATAATTCAGAATAACTTTTAACCATTAAAACGCTAGTTTTGGTTCATTCAAGCACCATTTTTTCGTCTCAACTACTTTGCAAAGAAAATCATGGTTTGAGGGTCTAAAATCATGATTTTATTATAGATGAAGAGAAATAATGAATAATTTGAAACCATGTGATTGTGCAGGGCATAAATAAAATATGACACTTTATCTGCACATAGCTTCATGCTGAAGATAATAGGTTATTGATGATAACATATATAAATTTATCAATTGTTAATTTGACACAATTTCACAACAGGATACACAACTTCATTGACGTCATTGTGGCAAGAAAAATCTGACTGAGAAACTTTGTTATAAAATCAAAGTTTATTGATTGTACATATGCCAGAATTCTAAACTCTACAGAAATAACGTTTCATTTTAAACGTAATGATTAGAGTTTCGTTGATAAGGTTTGGTATCAGATTTCTCTAATACAAAACCTTAGAAACAAAGCTTGAACTTTTGATATGATTGTTAAAGTTTCATTCAGAAATTTTGGTATCATAATGCTTTGATACATAACTTTAAAAATTAAACTTAATCTTTTTGTTTGATAGTTTGCGTTTCGTTCATAAAGTTTTAACTTAGAGTCATCTGACATCGGCTTAAGAACTTGGAAAGGAATACACAATGGACCATGTTAGAGTACTTATCACTTTGATGAGCTCTTTTAACCTATTAAATATGGACCATCCAAATATGATTTAAACTGTTCAAATTTAATTTTTATTTTTTATTTTTATGAAAAAACTTATGGGTAAAACACAAATATGATACCATTTACAAAATCAACTGTAATGTACATCCTAATATCCTGCAAAAACCTAAGGTAATCGAGTATCCAATGTATATTCAGACTAACCAATTGGTTCTACTAGCATACCAGCTCAAGTTGCATTTCAGAGTTTGAGTTTAATAGAAGAAAAGGGTGTGATTTTGACAATGTATCAATGATTTCTTGTTTAGTTAATGGTGAGAAAGAGGTTTTGAACTTGTTATGATGAAACTCTAAAACTACCAATTTATAGGATAGGGAAACACTCAAAAGCAATGTTCATGAACCTGGACCGGACCAAAAACTGACCAACCTGCCTCCAGTCCGGTCCAATCGATAGTTCAACTCCAGTTTGTGGTCACACTGGTCAACCCAGTCTGACCTGGGGTGAACCGGGATCAACCCGGCCTGGTTAGTGGATTGATCGGGTTGGCCTTTTTCCTTTTTCTTTAAATTTTCCTTTAAAAAATAATTTTTAAATTTGAAATGTAAAAATATAAAAAACATAATTCCTTCCCACCTAGGCACACTGTCACGTTTGCATCTACTCATTATCTTTTCAATTAGTTTTTAAAAAAGGGAGGAACCTTAATCCTTTGAGTTCTTTATTCATGCCAGCCAGTATAAGCTGGGCAAAGAAAACCAGCAGATGGATGGAAATGAGCATGTAAAAGAACTGTTGAATAAAATATAGACTTTTCCTTCTTTTTCCTTCTCTTCATCCCCTTTTCCTTCTCCTTTATCTAGCCTGTACCAGTAAGGCATTCCTAGTTTTATCTGGATCCTGCTCTGTTCTCCTTTATCTGGCCTGTACCAGTAAGGCATTCCTAGTTTTATCTGGATCCTGCTCTGAACAAGATAGCAGCGCACGAACCTGAGCGATGATTTTCATGAAGCCCACAGTGCTGTTCTGAAAAACCTGAGCATTAAGTATCTCACTATCTCTCTATCTTCCTCACGCTATTTTGGCCTGTACCAATAATATTTGTGCTAGAATCCAATTTTTCTGTTGAATTGTTGAATGTGGTTTGGACACATAAACATAGATTTGAGAGCTGTATTGGGTGCAATTTACTTCTCTAGAAGATTGTGCTGCGCGGACGTTGACGGCTATTCAGAGCACTCATGGTTGTCTTCTCGGGGACAGATGACGATTTCCACTAGCGACCTTACTAACGTCAATGGCGATACACAGATTTGCAGACGTCTTCTTGGCGGAATCCTTCAGAGTCATTGTTCTCTCTGTCCATTGATTCCAGAAAGCATGTTTCTGCAGTGGAAAAATCCGAGTATGAAGTTGACAGTCACGCGTGCCGTCGTCGAAAGTATTTCTGCCTTCTGTGACTATGAGGAAGGGCTCCGACGGGAGACACAGAAAGGGCTCGTGAACCTGATGCTTAAAAAAATTCGGGAAGAAGAGAGGAGCAAAATCAATCCAAGGCCTGTGACGAATCAGAGATTTTGATGACGACACGAGGATCCAATTGATGAAGCTGATCGTTCTTGTTTTTCCGATGGAGTTGGAAGGTGCCGCAAGCTTCGTTTCAAAGATTGCTTCCCTAAAATCTTGCTTAGTCCGCCAATTGTTCTTCAAGATTGAAGCATGCTCGCTCAGGGGGCTGAATCTTTAACCCTCCATATCTCCTTCGACTCTACTCCAGGAAAAGATAGGGTGGGTTCTGATGAGATATCGTTGTTTAGTATCGCTTCCAGTGGTCATTATTAGGACATCGGCTGACTAGCAAAACACCATCCCCCTGAAGTGAAGGAAGAGAAAGAAAGGGAAGAAAACCAATAATAATTCTTTATTAAGTAAAGATAGAGGTGAAAAAGAATTTGATGTCAATTCTTCTGTTGAGCAACATGTCTCTACAAATGACAAAGTGGCAAACGCCAACGACCGGATCCCTTCGTTTACCATCTTTTTCGATCACCAAAAAAGAAAATAAAATGGCAAATGCCAAAGGTTGTTGACGCAGGAAGGTCCAACTTTAAATGCACTCATCACTTAAAGAAGGCACATCAACAAAGGCTGTAAAGGCAGGAGAGAAACGAATCCACCCTTAAATGATCCCATAGCTACAAGAATACAAGAAAGACACAGCAACAAAAACTATGGTATTTGATTGAATAAAGCGAAAAGTACCCAGTAACAAATTGATTTGTGTTGTATTTAAAGATGTATTTGTGTTGTATTCTTATTAAATGTTAAAGAATTAATTTAATGAGATAATTTAAAATTGATTTGTTTATAATTAAATTTAAAATGATATTTTTATTTATGATAATATAATTTTATTTATTACTAATTTTAGAATAACGTTTTTTCTTGTGTTGATAAAGATATTTTCATTCTGATAACGTCCTCTTTGCGTAGCCGGTTGATGACATACCGGGACTACATAAGAAGCCATCTTGACATTAAAGAATTTGACAAGATGGTAGATATGTTCAAATAGTTATCGAAGGAGAAGTTCGACAAATTAATATCCAGAGATGTCCAAACCTTTAAAGAAAGCTTGTATGGTTACTTAAATTCGGAATGGAATGGAGTCTCAAAGTCATATTGTCGACAAATAGGAAAATATCACAAGTTAATGATGAATCATCTGAAGGCCTCAGTCAGATGGACCCCTCCGAAAGTCGGAGTAAAGTTAAATTAAATACTGACGGATGTGTGATTGACGATGTCAGCCTCTAATGCATTACTATTAATTTCTATTCTTTTTCCCATAGGGGGGCTTGATTGTTGTGATTGGATGAATGCTTTGGGATAATGAGACATGTTATTTGGTCTGTGATTCATTTAAAGCTAAACCTTCAGAAGCTGAAACAGGTTTTTATTCTTTGCAATGTGCAGTGTAAATTTTTAGCACATTTCATTTGTTTGCACGGTTTCAACTCATGTATCTTTAGAGGGAACGTTTTGTTTTAATTAATCTTCTTTTGTTATAAAAAATGTGACTTTAGGGCCGTGTGAGTAACTTGGGGACTGCTAGATTTGCAACCTCAAGCGCAGTCGCTACAAGGCCTACCCCTGGAGGGTTTTTTAGCTGGCTTACTGGAAAAAGTTCAAATGCTCTTCCCCCTTTAGATACACCACTTGGGGGTATTACACTTCAACTTCACTACCAGATCATATTGAACCAAGCAAGGCTAAGATCACAACCCCTTCTAGCGTCAGAGACGTCATTAGTATGCGCATCTACCCTTTCTTGGGATTTTAATTTGAGTAATGTATTTGCTTGAAGTTTATGTACTGTATTTTATATGATCGTTGTCTTAACCTTTTTAACTGGAACCCTGCAGCTTCCATAGGGTTATATATTGACTCTGGTTCCATATACGAGACACCATTTTCAAGTGGAGCATCACACTTGTTAGAGAGAATGGCTTTCAAGAGCACTACAAATCGAAGTCATTTCCGCATGGTGAGGGAAGTAGAGGCAGTTGGTGGAAATATTGGTGCCTCAGCCTCAAGGGAGCAAATGGGCTACACAGTCGATGCTCTAAAAAGCTATGTTCCACAGATGGTAGAATTCCTAGTTGATAGTGTAAGGAACCCAGTCTTTTTAGAGTGGGAGGTCAAAGAAGAGGTATTTATTATGGATGAATTTATTTTCTCAAAGATGACATTATTGTATTCGTACTCTTATCCCTATCTCTATCTTTAGCAAATTCATACACAATCTTTTGCTGAGGGGAAGGGCTTTACCACCTTTATGGCCTTCTCCCAACATGGATAAAATAATTCTGGGGAAATGGCAACCCAGTAGTGTCTATTTAAATAGGTCATTCCTTTTTTATTAATTGAGCAACAATTTAGTATCCTGAAGGTTCTTAGCATGGGAGAGAAAGCGACTCATTGTTTTTCCTCTTATATAATTGGATATTCCTAGCTAAGTCTTAAGGTCGCTTTTGTTTTTTTTTGTTTTTTAATAGTTTTGCAAGGGAAAAATGAAAGCTTTACATTTATTATTCAATAGTGTCATTTTATGCTGACAACCAATCAGCAGTTTGCTTCTTTTTTTTATCTCCTGACACTGGAATGGTTGTTAATTATTCTCTGAATCCAGCTAATCTTCCTAATAATGTTAAACAATCTACTAATATAGCTACAAAAGGTGAAAGCAAAGCTTGCGGAACTTCCAAACAATCCTCAGGGTTTGTTTTGGAGGAAATTCATTCTGCTGGTTATGCTGGTGCATTGGCTAATCCTCTTTTGGCTCCTGAATAAGCATTTGATCAACTGGATGGCAGTGTCTTGGAGCAATTTGTCGCAGTAAGACCTATTATTCTTTCTGATGCTGGATGTACACAACTACTAATTATTATTCCATACTTATATTTCTTGTGCTGTTCATGCCCTATCTAATGTACATTCTAAATGTTGGGCGAGGAAAATTATGAGCATTCCACTGCGCCCAGAATGGTACTTGCAGCTTATGGGGTTGATCATGAAGAACTTGTATCTGTTGCAGAGCCACTCCTTTATGATCTTTCGAGTGTTTCTCGTCCCCAAGAACCAAGATCTGTTTATGTTGGAGGTGATTTTCATCGTCAAGGTAAAGCAGGAGTGAGTATTAGTTTCATATTTACCTCCTCAAGTTGCATCCATCACATTTCTGCTTTATAAGTTGAGGCTTCAATCCCCTTTTAAATAATGTGTTGATGCTTATCTACTACTATATGTTGCAACATCAGGGTATGCATCTTGCTATTGGTTTTGAAGTGCCCAGTGGTTGGCAAAGCGAGAAAGATGCCATAGGTTTGACGGTTCTACATGTGCACATTGTTTTGTTAGTCCCTCTGAATTCAATAAATATATTTTCTTTCAAGTGGCACAAAAAATAGAAAAATGACATGATGAAGGTATGCATAAAAATAATTGCAAGCCCTGCAGATGCTTATGGGAGGTGGTGGTTCATTCTCTGTTGGGGGCCTGGAAAAAGGGATGCACTAAGGCTATTGTATGTGTTTCCCTATATCTTCTTGTCTACAACCTACTTTGGTCAATTTTACTTGTTAACAGTTGTTCCGTCAGAGATGAGTTTTCTTTCTGCTTATCTCCCATTCAATTATATCTAAGTGCTTATTTCTTGCCGATGGCCTAGGTGTCATAATGGCACCAAGTTGCTCCTTAAATCCTTCTTTGATTGGAAGGTCACGAGATCAAACCTGTGTTGGTGCACACCCTGGGGGTGTGTGTGTGATTGCTGGAAATGCTTATTTCTTAGATCTGTTTTAAGTTGATTTCATTATGTTCATTTGAACCCGATCTTCGTGTCTTGAATGAGTATCAACAAATGCAATCCTTCGCTGCATTTAACAGTATATTTGTTTGGCATTTATGCAAGCACTGTAAGCACGCCCTTGACTTTCCATACTTACAGTGCCCTACATTTATTTATTTGGCTTATATTGTTGAATACAAATGAACTGCCATATGTTGTGACTATTTTTCATGATTCCTTATGTTACTTAATGCTGAGACAAGATAGATCTGAAAAAACTTCTGAACTTAAGCTACCTTTGACTCAATATTATATAGCTAGTTTCTAGCATTCTATTGGCCTTTTGTTTGTGAATTTGTAATGTATTAGTTAATATTATTTTCCTAAGCTTGAGTTTTTTTTTCATTTATTGTGGTTGTTGAGATCTGATTTTGTGTCAAATGCTTTGGATATAGTAGCAAAAGAATTAATAGCAATTGCATCTCCTGGACAAGGTTTTGCCACATAATCGACAAAACGGTTGGCTCCGCGAAAGTCATGGAGGATCTTCACATTGTTGTCACCATTTAATGTGAGAACTCTACAAAGTTCCTCACTTTTTACTTTCTTCTTTCATTTGTAGTATTTTTGAAATTTGTTCATAGCCAATTTCTACCACAAGTTTGTCGAAATGAAAAACCTTAGCCCATTCCAAACCTTCTTCAATTGCCATGATCTCTGCTTGACTGCTGCTAGTTTTATATGGTAGACGCCTAAAATACGCTCTAATCATATGTTCATGAGTGTCTCTAAATAACCCCCAACCCCACCTATCCCCCTCCGATGTATTACACATCCACTAGCGTTTAGCTTATTACACCATCTTCTGGGGGGTCCATCTCGTTAGGGCCTTCAAATGATTCACCACCGCTTTGATCTGGAATGATTTCTTTTGAAACTTAAAAGCAAACAAAGAGTTGTTAATTATAATATAATGCTCAACATAAGCGACAAGAAAAAATATGTTCCAAAATTTTTTTCTTTTCCCGTTTTTACATTCTTACAGAGCATACTATTGAAAACAAAACAAATTTAATGCCAAAAAATAACACTTATTTTAATTTAAAAACTACTTATATATAGAAAACAGGCAAACAATTTGATTTAAAAATGGAAACAATGTCTTGTCAAAAAAAAAACAAGAGAAGAAACAAAGTTTGAAAATAAAACATAAATACATGTAATAAGAGAGATAAAATTTACTAAAATGAATTAATATTTGATTTATAAACTAGAAGAATTTTTTTTCACTAAAACGTCCAAAGAAATTTGAAAAACAAATCATGCTGCAAAAAATAATTTTACAAGCCTATACGTGCCGACTCATTTAAAGCTGACTCCTTTTCAAGGCTCAAAGCCACAAGCCCAGCCTTTAATTTGAACCAGCTTAAACAAACCGACCCATCGGATTTGGCCTATTTTCCAAATCCTGTTCGAACCATGCTCATCTTGTCATGAGAATTTTTTCCTCCCTTACCAGTAGGTTCAAGTTTATTCAAAACATAATTATTAGTTGGGCTTTTAAATGACACTAATGAACAAGACGAGTGTAAAATGAAAAGAAACTATAGAAGAGAAATGGAGGCAGAGAGGATAGAGAGGACAAGGAAGAGGAATAGAAAAGACTGAAACAGCCAAAGATAACATAACCATAATTTCAAAATCCAATCCAAAGTCTTGGATCAAATGAGAACCCTAAAAATACTTGTATCAACTCTACCAATGGGCATTTGGTAGAGTTAGCAAGGACTACTACCAGCATTTCTCAGGGCGAGGGTTCGAACCCTGGGGAGTGACAGCCGCGATAATTAACGCAACCTCAAAGAGGTTATCCCATCGGTACCTCGCTACCACCGTAAGGTCTCCTCGCGGGGGGTTCGGATTAGTCTGGGGCGGGCAATGAACCCAAGATACCCCAGGATACTGGATGGTTTATACCAAAAAAAACTCAATTCAGAAAAAAAAAGACTTATATCAGCAAAAACCAATCCTAATCAAAGGCTTAAAATACTACAATTAACCATATAAATATCCTAGAAGAAGGGGAATAATGGTAGTAGTAAGATACAAATGAAAATATCTAATTATTACTACTTATCCCATATTCCAAACATATTGCACATAACCAACACGTCCGTCGCCAATCCCCATAAGAATTTTCCTTCTCTCCGTTCCCCTCCCTCCTAGCAGGCAGCCCCAAATTCCTCAAGTGATTGTTTGGGAACACCATTTCCCCAAAGATACTCGTAAGTAAAGGCAAAACCATCTTCAAATTTATAAAAAACATATCAAAATTTAAAAAAAACCATCTGAAAATTCGTAAATTATTCTTGGATTCTGTATTTTCTTATCAGAATCCGTATATTCCTTCCTTCCCAATCACACCACACTCTTCGTAGACATACAACATGGTTAATAGAGTTTGATAAAATCTGAGCACCAAAAATTGCACTGAAGCGCATAGTAAGAAAACAAATACTCCAAGACAGCTAGGTTAGCAAGTAGACACGCATCAAATTGTGTGCGCTCTCAAACTAGAAGAAAATTTGCATCGACACAAATGTAGACTATGCGTTGAATTTAAAAGAATTAGAGAAGTGGGGTTATAAAAAAAGTAAGTAAAAAATTTAACCCCACTCGCCCCTTTTTTGCCTCTTTTCGTGCATCGATTAGTTCAAGAATTACTGAGATGATTTTGTCCCGAGAAAAGAACAGAGACCATAAACTGAAGTTCATGCGAAGGGGAGTACTTTTATTCTTCAATCAAAAGAAGTTAAATTTTATCATGGATTGAGCGAGAGATTACCTTGGTGTCAAACTCCACCGTGTTGAGAGCGACTGTATATTGAGAGCCCAGAACGCGTTTAAAAGAGGGCTTGAGGGTAAGGGACTGATCCAGACACAAGGCGGTGGAGCATCGCGCATGAGGGCCAAGCGGGATCACGGTCGGCTAAGAGGACGTCGGAGAGTAGAGACGCGGTGGAGTTGAGGTGATCGCAAGAACCGGCCTTGAAGAATATGAGAAACTGACTACGGGTGAAACATATATTGATTTTATTTAACATTTTTACTGAAATTTGTACAAACATATATTAAATTATTATTTAACATATCCAAGTTAAAAGAAACAAATTTTACATATTGGATTTCGGTGAGAGGCATATCTATTAGACACCCTTAAAAAAATACTTGATAGTGTTGGATATCTACAAAATAATTTAATACATATAATAATTATATAATTCTTATAATATGTTAATATGATATTATTCTATTTTATACTACATATTATTATATAGAGTATTAGAATATTACTATTATGTCAAATGTTATTATTTATTATACAGAATATTGCAGAATATAGAATATTCTAATTATGTAAATCAGAATATCATAATTATATAAATTATAGTATATAAATATAAATTATAAATAAAGGAAAGATAGAAATATGGAATTAAATTAAAAAAATAAATATAAAAAGGCCGCTTTTAACTGGGGGATTGCTGCGCCTGCGTAGACTAAAATATGCTGCTAAATTTCACCAAAAAATAATAGGCTGCTAAATTCACCACAGATAATACTCCATATTCTTTCTATAAATACTAAAAAAATTATTTTAAAATTGAAGCTTTCCTCAATTTATTTTACTTTTACATCCAAAGTCACAGGAACAGGACGGCAAAAGTATCTGGGAGGAACACACGTTTAGGGTCGAACTGCTCGAACTGCTGTGCATCATGCGGCTATCTCGATGGCTAAAAAGCAGCCTCCTTTCCTTCCCCTTCAACCAGACGGCTTCTTTCTGCAGCACCCCAAGACCTGGTCGGAAAAGTCGGGATTTTCCAATCGTATTCCGGAAATCGGCCACGTTGGTAAACCATCTCCTTATGGAAGGAAGATTACACGAAGACATGGCGGCTTCACCCTTGTCCTTCCAACTGGTGCTCAGCCTCCTTGCCGCCGGCTCCCAAGGTTCCACCCGTAATGACTTTCTCAGATTCTTCAAGGCCAGTTCCCGCGATCACCTCAACTCCACCGCGTCTCTACTCTCCAACGTCCTCTTGGCCGACCGTGATCCCGCCGTTGGCCCTCATATGCGATGCTCCACCGCCTTGTGGCTCGATCAGTCCCTTACCCTCAAGCCCTCTTTTAAGCGCGTTCTGGACTCTCATTATACAGCCGCTGTCAACCCAGTGGACTTCGACACCAAGGTAATCTCTATTTCAATCCATGACAAAACTTAATTTCTTTTAATTGAAGAATACAAGTTTCTGCTTCGCTTGAACTTCAATTTATTCCCTCTATTCTTGTCTCGGGACAAAATCATCTCAGTGATTCTCGTATTAATCGATGCACGATAGTTGCAACCCCTTTATATATTCTTTCTAAGGGTTGTTTCCGTGTGTTTGGTCCGACGATGGATTGGGGGAAGAAAGGAAGGATTTTTACCCACCCTGTTGTATATCTATGATGAATAAGGAATTTGGGACCGTCTGGTAGGAGGGGAGGGGAATGGAGTGAGGGAAAAATCTTAAAAATCCAACTCAGAAGATTTTCCCTCCTTCCTTTCCAAACCCCTTGTACCAAGCAATTCAAGAACAACAAAGTGCTTAAGAAACGGCTATGTGTAATTTGTGCAGAGTCGTTCTGTGAGGCAACAAATTAATTCCAGAGTAGAAAGTGAGACAAGCGGTCGTGTTAAAGACCTTATTGGTGAGAGGACTTTTAACAACAGAGCCAAGCTTGTGTTCACAAATGCACTATACTTCAAAGGAGCATGGGATAAGCAATGTGATACAAATTCATTAAGCACAGAGGATCGTCGGAGGGAAAACTTAGTATGTGCTGATTTCATGACTCTCAAGAGGAAACAATTTGGTAAAGTGGTGAATGGTTTCCAAACACATACTCGAAGATACAAAATGCAAAGTGAGGATAAGCGCTTTGTCTCCATGTTCTTCTGTTATCCGCATACAGAACTTACACACCTTACTGAAACCCTAATGGATGTAGATGGCGACGCAATCCCCAAATTTACTGTTTCTTCGGAGGTGGAAGCTTCCAATGTGTTGAAAAGACGCGGGATCATCTTACCATTTTTAGGAGGAGGGTTGACAGAGATTACAACTCCGATAACTTCTTTTGACATTCAAGAGTTGCACATCTCCAACATATTTCAAAAGGCGTTTATTGAAATAAATGAACAGGGGACTGAAGCTGCAACGGCCACCACCGCAATAGTAATGTCCGGGAATCCACCACGTGTGGCACCCATAGCTCCAATTCCCTCTTATGGTCACTACCCAATATTCTTTGCCACAGGAGCAAATGAGAATCAAGACTGTATCATTGGCAGAGCAGAGTTATCGATTAGGCACCTAGTCAATCCTCTTGCACAAGTTACTGCTAAATAATATGAGAGTAACTTTTATTTTAGTAGTTACTAAATTATTGTTCAACCGGACATGTTGGTTATGTGCGATATCTTTGAAGAAATATGAGATAAGGAGGAATAATTAGATATTTTCATTTTTTTTCTTACTATTGTTATTTTTCTTCTTCTTCTAAGATATTTATATTTATTTTTAGTATTTTAAGACTTTGATTTTTGTTTTGAATAAGTTTAAACCTAGTGGTAATGGAGTTCTCATCACAGAATGGTTTAGAAAAAATCCTTCTAAATCAAAAATTTATTTTCAGTTTTTGTATGTCATATATTGTGTGTCTTTCACTTCTTAGATTATTGGCTAGATGTGCTGGCTTGGAGCCTTGTACTATAGTGATGGATTTTCGGGGCATAGTGGAAGAGAACGTGAAAAGATACTTATCCTTTCTGTATGCCTCAACCTAAATGTGTTTGTTTGGAAAATCTTATTTACTCTCTAAAAGAACGTTCAACCATGTTTTTCTGTAAAATGATATAATATTCTTTACATATTTACCTCAACTTGTGTAAAAGTATTTTTCTACCGTATTTCTAAACGGATCCAATAATTATGACTATGACATCGAGTTTATTAATTCCTAGTAGATGCGGTAAAGCGGGCTAACCTACCAAATATGGAGTGGCGGTGGATTCAAATACATGCATGCATATGGGCTATGATTTTTCCAACCTTTTTTTTGTAATTTTTTTATATTTTTTAGTTATGGTTTTTTTCAACTTAGACTGGAAATATCTTTTTTATTTTTTAATAGATAAAATGAAATATCCTTTTTCATAAATTTAATTTATAAAAATACATTACAATTTAAATATAAAATATCTAATTCAAACTTTAAACATTACAACTTAAACATATATAATGCACTTTATAAGATTGAATTTAAATTAAATATAAACCACAAGTCAAATAATCAACAAGCATTCAATATTAGTTAGTTTTACATTATAATTAGAAGTTGTCCACATATTTTTTATAAATCAATTTTAATTTTTAAAAAAATTAGTGGGCTACACCTCTGGTGCGGGTCGAAAAGACCTACATTAAAATGGGTCTGGTTTTTGTCAACTCAAATCGCCACGAGCTGAATCGATGTTGCCACATCTAATTCCCAATCACGTTTTAATTCAATCCCTTTAATGGCTTCGTTTGGAAACCCGTTGGGAAAACGGACACAGATTCCGAGGTACTTTATGTGAGAGGAATTTTGTCTCGGCTTACGTGAGAATGGGTTTGGGGAGCCAGAACGGGCTCCCCAACATGTTTCCAAACGCAGCTAATATAGGCATTCAGGTAGTCTGTACTACTGACGCAATGGAAATTGTTCTGTAATACTTATGAATGGTGTCAGCTAGAGGAGGCTGTGCAATCTGACCCAATTCATGGACTTGGGAAGAGGTTCAATTCAATCCTTGACAATTGTCATTCAGAGTGAGTATAGTTCATTTTGTGTGACATCTTTATTTTGAGTGGCTCAGAACAAAGGACACCTCACCAATAAGACCTTTATTTTGAGTTGTATGTTCTTCACAGTGCGATCCTTTCAGGGATAAGGGTCTTGTACCCTGTCAAGATGACATTTTGGTTTGACATTTTCAAAGTAAGTTTTGCATCCGTGTGTTCATTCGAATTTTTAAAGCTACCCTGATCTTTTACTTCTAAATTTTTATTGACGAAGGTCCTTTCAACCATTTCAGAATATAGACAAAATACAGAAAGTCAATTGTCCAGTGTTAGTTATACATGTACGTATATCTTTCCTAATATGATTCTTGATCAGCTTCCTGTAGTTATGTTTCTTTATTGCCATATTTTCTCAAGAGTTTCTATCTTGCACCTCTTGTATTTAGGAGATTTTTCTGATTCCATGTTTTGCTCGTTTTGAGAATGAGCCATTGATAAGCTTGGCTGAGCCTTGAAGAGGGTAATGATAGGATGAAGAATTAAGTCTGGAGGGTCAGTTTCAGTGATGTAGATTTATCATATACTCAAAACTATATTATGTAAAAAATGGTTATGTTATATCATGTGCGCATTTGATTGCAAATCTCACACAATTCAAACAGTTTTAGACGTTAGCGCATAGCTTTCAGATCTTGTTTCCGCGGCATACAAACCTTGAGTCCATCAATTGCTTTTATCATGTAAAGGTGCAGCACTTGAGTTTCTTCCACAAAGTGCCAACCATAGTCATATCATGATTCGTATAGCATCTCTCCCACTTGAGTCGGCAGTGAGTGAAGTCTATGTTTGATATATGGCAAGCCTCAAGTAAAAATCAAACAATACTGTTCAATTTTTCTCCCCATTACATGTCTATTCTTCCTCTATTTATGCTAACGGAGATTGGATGGGTTCCTAGCAAATTACTTAACTACCCCTGGTCTCATCAACATAATTCTTGTAAAGTTCGTTCCGTGCATACAGACCTTTAACAAGGCTCGTTGTCTCATTTTCTACCATAAATCTTCTAAAAATATAGCCATGAACGAAGTCTGAAAATAAGAAAAATAACCATAAATTTAAATATGGCAGAACAAACAAATAACAAGATGAGATAAAAATGAAAATATCTAATTAATCCTCCCTATCCCATATTCCATCAAAGATATTGCACAAAACCAACATGTTCGTCCCCATAAGAAGCTTTGGCAACAACTGGTTGAACAACAATTTAATAACTTTTAAAACAAAGGTTGTGATCTACCAATACAGTAAGTTATGAGGCGGTCCAAAAGGATAGATTAGCTGCGAAATCATCAAGTGTGATCTACCAATGAGATAGGGTCCATCCTTATTTCTAGTAGTGAAGAGGAATGGGTAGTAACCATCACGGGTAATCGGAGTTACAGGGGGCAAACATGGTGGACACCCAGACATTACTATTGCGGTGGTGGCCGCGGCGGCTTGAGTCCCTTGTTCATTTATTTCAATAAATGCCTTTTGAAATATCCTGGAAACATACAACTCTTGGCCGTCTAAAGAAGTTAACATCCCCGTCAACCCTCCGCCGGAGAATGCTGAGCTGACCCCTCGTCTCCTCAACACATTGGAAGCTTCAGTCTCAGAAGAAACGGTAAATTTCGGGACCATGTCGCCATTGACATCCATTAGGGTCTCAGTAAGGTGTGTGAGTTTTGTATGCGGATTACAGAAACTCATGGAGACAAAGCGTTCATATTCCTTTGGAATTTTAAATTGTCGATTCTGCATTTGCCAACCATTGTAGCCTTTACCAAATTGTTTCCTCTTGACAATCATGAAATCAGCCAACACTAAGTCTTTGCTGTCACAATACTCTGAGAGTAAGTTCTTCTCATCACATTTGTTACCCCATTCTCCTTTGAAGTATAGTGAATTAGTGAAGACAAGTTTGGCTTTGTCGTTAAGAAACCCCCCACTAATAAGGTCTTTAACACGGCCACATGTCTTGCTTTCTACCCAGGAATTAATTAGTTGCCTCACAGAAGGAGTCTGCACAAACATGAGCCATAAAATTATAGTTGAGAAAAATTAAGATGAAAAACAAGAAAATTTTATCAAAATTCTTGAACACAATTCTCTGATTTTTTTTAAATCCAACCCAATAATTTCCCCCTCTACGTTCCCCTAACCCCCACCAAGGGGTTAATAAATTTTAAATCCCTCGTACTCACTTAAATTTTGGTTCTTCAAATTTAACTCTAAATTTCATTTTATCTAAAATATCTGCCTTTCTAATACAATAAAAGTCCATACCATGCCACTAAAATGAGCATAAATTAAAGCCACAAAAAATTGCATTGAAGTAATACTCCAGGGGAGCTAGGTTAGCAAGTGGACATACATCAAATCGCGTATACTCTCTAACTATTTTGTAGGGGAACAACCCTTGAAAATGTATGAAGGAGTTGCATATATCGTGCATCAATTGATATAAGAATTACTGAGATTATTTTGTCCGGAGACAAGAACAGAGATCATAAATTGAAGTTGATACTTCTATTCTTCAAATAAAAGAAATTAGGTTTTGAAATGGATCTCTGAGAGAGAGAGAGAGAGAGATTGCCTGGGTGTGGAAGTCCACTGGGTTGACAGCGGCTCTATAATGAGAGTCCAAAACGTGTTTAAAAGAGGACTTGAGGGTAAGGGACTGATCATGCCATAAGGCGGTGGAGCATCGCATACGAGGGCCAACGGCGGGATCACGATCGGCCAACAGTACGTGGGAGAGTAGGGACGCCGTGGAGTTGAGATGATCGCGGGAACTGGCCTTGAAGAGTTTGAGAAACTGACGGCGACTGGAACCTTGGGAGCCGGCGGCGAGTAGGCTGAGCACCACTTGGAAGGACAAGGGTGAAGCCGCCATGTTTTCGTGTAATCTTCCGTCCATAAGAAGATCGTTTACCAATGCTGTCGATTTCTGGAATAAGATCGGAAAATCCCGCTTTTTCCGACCAGGTTTGGTCGCTCTTTTTAGCCATCGAGATGCCCGCATGACGGCCGCAAAGCGGTTTTGAGCAGTTCAACCCTAAACTCGTTTTTTCTGTCCTCTTCGCAGGACTTTAGATTGAGAGGTAAAAGTAAAATTAAACGAGGAAAGCATCAGTTGGCAAAAAAAAAAAAAAAAAAACGAGGAAAGCATCAACTTTAAAATATTTCTTCTGACATTTATCGAAAAATTATAAAGCAGTTGAAGAGGCCCTTCCTTTTCTATGTTTTTTTGGTGCTGCCTTCTTTTTTATTTAATTTCATATTTCCATCATTTATATGACATAATTTATATAATTCAGATTTACATAATTAGGATATTCTACATTCCACAATATTCTCTATAATAAATAATAATATTTCATTTAATAATAATATTCTAACACTCTGTATAATAAAATACTCTATTTAGTAAATAAAACTCCATATAATAATATATGATAAAAAATAGAATAATATCATATTAATATATTTTAAGAATTATATAATTATCATATATATTAATATTTTATGTTTATATAATATTATTTACTGTTCATCGAAAAATTATAAATAAGCTGAAGTATTTTCTCTAATGAATTTAGCAACCTATTTTGGTGATTTAGTCTAGTGAGCCATTAATCCCTAGTTGAGAAGCCCTTTCTTTCTTTCTTTTTCTTTTTTATATTTCTTTTTTATTCAATTTCATATTTCCATCTTATCTCTATTTATAATTTATATTTATATAATATAATTTATATAATTTTGATATTTTAATTTACAAAATTAGAATATTCTTTATTCCATTTTTATTTTCATTTTCTTTTACATATATATTTTAATGTTTTATCTATACATTCCAACACTTTTCTTTTTATTATTTATTTTTATTATCACTTTATAACTTCTCATGGCTCACGTTTTGGATAAATTCTTTTTAGTTAGATAATTTATTATACATGTATATTACATTTAATGTAAAATGTGTTAGATATGATTAGTTTTGATGATGTCAAATATAATAGAGCAAAAAG